>KZ806987.1:759178-782035 GCA_000696205.2 Oncopeltus fasciatus
CAAATTATGATGCCAACGTAAGATATATATATACACACTTCAATGAACATTAATAATTATCTTGACAGGATAAAAAATAATCGTGATGGATCTAGAGATATCAAAGAACAAAATAAAGTACTCAGAATACAAATTAAGGGCTCTTAATTCATATAATACTTTTATATCCCATTTATATTTGGAAAGCAGTTTACATAACCAATTATATATATATATATATAAAACAGATTATTTAAGTGTATACCGTAGGATAAGCTTTAAAAATAAATGTCGTCAATATATATTAACCAAGAATTTAGCTGTTTTTTCATCCTCGGTGAGATCACCAGATGGCCTACACAAATTTTTACAATTTTTAAAATTGGGGGGTGTGGGATACAATAGAATCTGCAGGATTTAAATGTGTTTATTGCGATGTTATCAACCAAGTTTAGGTAAGTAGTGGCGTTAACACTATATTAACGTAAACACTACTGAGTTTCCCATATTTTACATATATTAGAAACAATTGTTAGTCTAAACTTTTCGTGACACAAATACAATATTCTTTATAAGCTATTATATTAGTTGATGTTTAAAATAAAAAAATATTCACATAATTTAAAATACTGTAAAATTATTGGTTACAGGACACTAGCTTAATCTAGGTGATCCTTTCAGGTCTCCCAAGATAGTATCTTATCGAGAGATAAAAGCCTATTCGATGCAAAGGTATTTACGTATAACAGGGTAGTGACCTGTAGATAACTTTCGGTCCAAGATAGTTTTTATATAAAAGTGAACGAGATGGAATGGATAGCAAATCCTCAAAATATCTTATAGAAATCACCTATCCCACCAATTGACTGATGCAACTACAAAAATAAAAGTCAGCCAACCGGCGATTTATACCACTCAGTACGTAATTTCCTCCTTCAAACCCGAATACGAGCCCTTATATAGTCACCTCTACAGAAGTCACTAAGGAACATTCTAGATCCAGCAATACTGACCTAAGGAACATTCTAGATCCAGCAATACTTCTAAGACAGCAAGTCTTATCCCAACTGTCACTTCTTCAAGAAGACAACCGGCTACTTGCAGGCCCACAGTAGCTCAATCCTCATCACTGACCGATCACATCCTCAGCTGAACCCAGCGCATGATATCCGAACAGAAATCAGTCCCACCGCCAACACCCCACTTCACCAACCAATCTGAAGCGCCATGCTCAGACTATGAGCATTAGTCAGGAGGTGCACCTTGCCGAGTATCCTCCCTAGGTGACAGCGATATTTTAAAGTAAAACCCAGACTCTTTACAGCCTATTTGCCCAACTAACACCATTCTTACCCCCTCAAAACAACACATGCTATAGATATTGATGATGGGGAGTTCTATTTATATTTTACTTTTAAACGTAAACGGGCTTATACAAAGAAAGATAGAGCTTGAAGTATTTTTACAGGAATGTCGTATCGAAATTGCAGTAACTGAATAATAACTGAATCACATTTGACATTACAGACACGACTGTCGATACTAGACTATAAAATCTACTGGAGTAACCAAACAGACAACATAAGCCTCGGGGTAAAGCCATTTTTATCCACACATACAAAATTCCCACCTACAACACACATTAAAACTAAAATATAATGTTAAAGACTGAGGAAGTAGGCAATGAGAGGAGACCCGTACGGGAATGGGCCAATTGAAGGTGGCCATCTGCTTCCTCGTGACACCAATCCATTTAGAATAGGAAATCATGTTTCTCAGAAACAGCTTCTCGATTCATCTAGGCCTGCCTAGAACATTCCATACAGTTAGTCAAACGGCTCGCCAGCTGCCCAGTTTCGGATTCCGAGTCAGTCTCAGATCGGAATCTTACTTAGTACTATTATTTGATGTTCTTAATGCATAATTTAATAGGAACTTGATCCATTCGCCCTAAGAGAGAAAATCAACGGTTTCTAATTTAAAATTGTCCTAACAGCCAAATAGATGAATCTACCTATCAGCAATTTTTGACATTTTTTATGTCTTTTGATAGATGCATATACCGATCTGCAATTTTTGCATTTTTGACATTTATTCAGTTTTTAGAATTCCCGTAGGAAAATCAAGCTATTAAGGTTTGTGCAATGATATTTGATCTACACCGATCCTATATAGGAGAAGATAAAAATATTATCTGTCCAATATTATATATGCCTTTTAGCATCCACAATTCAAAAAAATAAATAATAATGAAATTTAAACCAAATTCAGTATTTAATCTTATTTTGTAGAACATTAGATGAGTTGTTTAATAGCTAAAATCAGTCAAATGGGGAGGGGGGTTTATAGGGACACCAACATTTAGATTATTAAAATAATTTTTATTCTAAGCGTTACGCATGCATATGTTTGATTAAGAAAAACATTTAAAAATATAATTTCGAGTGTTGGACGAGTTCTCTTATTTTTTAAATGTAAAACCCAAATTTCGTATTTAGGCTTTTAATTTCAAACCCTTGAAGCAATTCATTGTTTCTTGAAATAAGATTAAGAAAATGGTTAGAGGAATAGAAAAATTTATAACCTCAATATCTTATTGGAGTTAGGAAAAAGATCATATAACATAACAGGTGTAAAATGTAATTTCCAAACGCACATGTTCTAGAAAATTTTTATTTTTTCACAATGCTTGCAAAAGGGGTCCATTAACCCATTTCCAAGTAAATTTATCAGGGGTATCGAGATACCAAAGGGGTCTCCGTTATAGTCACCAGGATTGTAAGGATTGTAGTCTGACAACGAGGATTGCGCATATGGGTTGGAGTGAAATGGAAGTTTGCTATGGAAGAGTGAAACTGGTTGAGATGACTTCTTGGATATGCGAGATATTATAATCTTGAAGGAGTTTAAATTTAGGGACATAACATTGAGCATTCGCAATTTTTCTTAGGATTTTGAATGGCGGATATCATAATGCAGTGGGGCACGAGAACGACCAACTCTCGTGGCCGTGCTCTGTATAATGCTATCTCCTCTCACAATCTCTCCACTCTAAGTCCGTCCTCTCCCACCTATCGGCCCACCGATGTAAACCGTCTTCCTGACATCCTAGATTATTTCATATGTAAAAATCTTATTCTTTACCACTACTCTGTAAAAACATTAAATGAACTTTCCTCTGACCACAACCCTGTCCTCCTTACAATGTCTCTCACATTCATCCCTAGACAATTGCCACCAACCTTAATAAGCGGTCCCATTTTTCTGGCCACTTTTTAGAACTCTCCTTGAAAAGTCACTTGACCTCGGAATCTCCTTAAAATTCTCTGAAGAGCTGGATGATGCTGTCCAGTTCTTTACTATAAAGATTCAGCAATGTCTTTGGAAGGATAACTTAAAACCCACCAGCACCCGCTACACTGTAAATTCAGCTGAACCCCTCCCTGATTACATTAAAAACCTCATGCAAGCTAAGCGTCAAGCTCGAGCCCTGTTCCATAGGTACAGACATCCCTCAGATCGTAGGGAGGTCAACCAGCTATCTCGTCTCGTAAAGAAAAAACTATGTGCTTTACGAAATAAGGCATTTAATTTCAGGAGCAGACAAATCCCTCTGGACTGCTACTCGCAGGATTCTAAAATATCATGAACCTTCTGCCCCCTTGCGTCGAGATGACAGCTCCTGGACCTCTTGGGAATACAAGGCCCAAATGTTTCCCCAGCATCTAAAGCAAACATTCCCTCCTCACCCAGATCCCTATAATTAGTCCAATAACACGGAGATTGAGGAGTCACTGGTTATACCATAACCAATGTCCTTACTGATTAAGGCAGTAACACCTTCTGAGGTCAAGTAAATTATTAACCATCAGCCTAAGCGCAATGCACCCGGCTATGACCTTATCACCGGGCTAATACATTGAAATCTACCCCAAAAAGCAATTGTTTTCCTCACTTATCTCTATAATAGTGTCCTTCGAACCACCCATTTTTCACTTCTCTGGAAATCCTATTTCCCAAGCCCGGTAAACTTTCTTCTAACACATTATCTTATCGACAAATGAGCCTTAATCCTTAACTTTCCAAGGTATTTGAAAAAGTGCTTTCAAAACGTTTCCTTAAATATTCGTTCTAATCATCAGTTTGGCTTCCGATCCCATCATTCTACTGTCAAGCAGGTGTTTTGCATTGCATATTTTATTTCCTCTTCCCTCGAGCAAAAATATTTTTTTCCTGTTTCCTCGTCACTCAAGTATTTGACCAAGTATAGCATACTGGCCTATTATATAAGCTCAAGTCCATATTTCCAAGTAGCATCTACTTAATCCTCAAATCTTACCTTTCTAACCGTTTTTTTAGGGTCCGGCAAGGATCAGATTACTCCGAACACTTTCCTGTGAAAGCAGGTGTTCCATAGGGCAATATGCTTGGACCTATCCTTTTTATTCTTTATACTGCAGTCATCCCCACTCATCTTAATACCCTTTTAGCCCACTTTGCAGATGACAAAGCGATCATCTCCTCCCATCCTGATTCCAAAACCACCTCTAATATTTTGCAATACCACCTTGATAGCTATTCAGCCGTGTAGCAGCAAATGGAGAATTAAAATAAATGTGTACAGGTAAATTTTCAACTAAGAAAAGATTCTCCTAGTTCCACCTTGACTCACGACTCAACTGGAATGAACATACTAAAATCAAACGACAAGAACTCAACAGACACCACGGTCTCTTATACAGCCTCATAATAGGCGCTCACAGCTCACAATAGAAAACAAACTGACTATCTACAATAACATAGTACGACCAATCTGGACCTACGGTACGTAACTGTGGGGTACCGCTAAGCCTTCCAATAACCAACGAATATAATCCTTTCAGTCAAAAATTCTCAGAGCAATTGCTAACGCTCCATATTATGTGTCCAACTCTACCCTTCGTCATAACTTTAATATTCCTTTTGCCCAAGACCTTATCTCCACCCTCTTCAAGCACTTCCAATTTCTTTGTAATACATAAGCCCAATCCCTGTCGTCGGACTCTAATCACAATCCTTCCCGGCGAATAAAGCAAAGATGCCCTCGCGACCTCTTGAGCTTTAATGTCTACTCACAAACATATTAGGTTTGGGGTCGATGGGCCCCCTCTCCTTGCACAGTGATGTTCACTTATTTATTTTATTGTTAAATTTAATTTTTTTTTGTTATTTATTTTATTTTTATTTCCTTTTTTTATTTTTTTTATTTATTGTACATATCTATAATCAAATTACAAAAAGTGCTTTCAAAACGTTGGAGGAATGAAGATTTATTTATTTTAAAAAATAAATAAGTAAAAATAAAGGATTTTGAATAGTAAGGATTATCACATATTCCTTGAACATCGCCATGCTTATCTGGCCCCCAAAGAGTTTGCTCCATACTTTTTATAAAAAATATTGTTAACAGATAAAGATTAAATACCATTTTTAACATTTGATTTCGAAATAATATTTTATGTAATAAAATTCATTTCCAATTAGCTTCTTAATGATTTATTCTGAAAAGTCTTCAGGTTTCATTAAGCCTGAAGATTTTGTGTAAAGAATTATGCAAATCTACCCTAAGAAGCCTTTTTCGTAAAAGCGTGCATATAAAAATAAATTACTTTTTTGATTAGTTGAGCAGCAGTGTTTATTACTTATTTTGTTATATGATTTAGAATATAATTTTTAATGTGTTGAAATGGCTTTTTCATGATGACCTGCCATTTAAATTAGTCAAATTTCCTAGTAATCCAATTTTACTTTTTTAAATTTCTAAAGCTTCTTTTGTGTTACCTAATTAGAATACTCATACCTTATATTCTCCGTCTTCATTGGTTTCTGTACACCATCTCCCGTTGGCGAGCGCTTTTGGACATTGTCCATCTTCTGGCCGAATACATACCGTGACAGTGAACGTATGTATTCGGCCAGAAGATGGACAATGTCCGAAAGCGCTCGCCAACGGGAGATGGTGTACAGAAACCAATGAAGACGGAGAATATAAGGTATGAGAGTTCTATATTCATTGGTGGTAGAAATAATAATAACCCTTTAGATTAATTAGAATAGTCCATATTAATGAGATTCAAAAATCCCAGGGAATATACCTAATAAGTTTTTATTGTCTGAAATTCTTTTAAGTTTTATTATACATATTTAGCTCTAATAACTTTTTTCAATATAACTTAATTTTAATTGAGATTTCCAATTTAAATATATACCCAAAAATTATCCGAAAATTTAGTATTTTGACCTTTTCAGATTTTATATTTTTAAACTATTGTATGAAAGTGCGTATTTTCACGTTTCAATGTATAACTCATATAGTCCATTCCTCATATGTGCTCTTCGCCGATGTCGGCCACGAGTGAGCAATGTATCACTTGGCGGTCGCCGATGAGGAAGGTAGCGACCACCCTTAGACATTCGCAGGTTCTCCAGTAAATTCCAGGATATTTGGAAGATCTTCTCAGGTGGTATGATATCTGGTTCAAGTACAGAGTCATGGTAGAACCTGTATCCTGAAGAAAGTGCCAATTTATAGTACCATCCACTTAGATACTGTTTGGCCGGCTCCCTTGTAACGCAATAGCGATAGTAGTTATGGGGGATTTCATCCACGGGTTGACAGTTATCCCTTCCTTTCAACTCCCTTTAGTTTTTCTGTTGTTCTTCCTACGCCGCGGCCTTGTATTTACTCTTAGGATGTCCCAGCTGACCGCAGTTCCAACAACGTATCTTCTTGCATGTTTTCAGTGCCACGAGTACCTTTTTAACTATTCTTCAATGCTGGGGGCCTCTTCAGTTTCCACTCCCACAGCTCGAACTCTAGCTTGACTGCTTTACAGCCTTGAATTCCATAGCTTGGTCAGTGCGTCGCTAACTGTCCCCGGCCGGGATAGCTTAACACCCGGTCTGCTAAGTTTCAGACCCACGAATACAACCCAAAAATTTGTCAACCGCTTTCGTATGAACCATCCGTGAGTTAAGGGTAGGCGTTTTTGACAAGGCGAGCGACGTCGGTTTTAAATTCCTGTTGTGATTCGTAGTGATTCTTAACCCTATTTCGGAGTTATGAGTGATACAACTGATCCATATGTCGGTGCCCGAATCCCATCTTCAGTCGACTCATCAGCTCGTTGTAATTGCATCGCTCAGGCTGCTTAAAGGACTTAAAGTGTGTCTATTCACTGGCCTCTACTCTTAACTTAGGACTACTATCCAATTTACTCTCTAATTAATTTTGAATGGAATCTACTTTCTCCTAAAAACTATCCTCAAGAGTAACTGGCCTATCATCTAAAACATTAGTGTTTTCTGACATTTTGTTTTCCGAAAACTCTCACAATATATTCTCCACGGTGGTAAAATTCTCCAAGACTTATTTTCTGAGAGAAAACTTATTTTATATGGCTGTGGAATTTTCTACAAACCTACTTTCTCAGGCAGTAGAGTTTTCAACAAACTTATTTTCTAACATTGTTAACTTGTTTTCTGAAGTAACTGAATCATCTGATAATTTATTTTCTAAAGCACATACTTTATTTTCCAAAGTGACAGAATTTTCTGATAAATTACTTACTAAAGTAACTAAATTTTCTGATAATTTATTTTCTAAAGTAGCAGATAATTTAGTTTATTCTGTTTAGAAAAAAATCGTTTTAGGATGTAAAGGTTTTATGAAAATTTTCAGTTAATGAAATTTTAATAAAACCTTTACATGACAGTATGAAGTATTGAATACAGTAATTAAATATTAAAATTGTATGTTTTTTTTTTTAATTTTTATATANTTATAATAACAGCATTAGTTTATATAAGTAATTAAATAGTAAAATTTAAAAAAAAACTGTAGGAGCTGGGTAAACTACGTAGATTTGCAATGTTTCATTAAGATGAATGATGAAGATGATGTATATGAAGAATTATATCTTATAAGAGAAATGAGAATTAAAGAAAATATCACTAAAACTGGTTCTGTACTGGCTAAAAAAGTAGAATGGCAAAGTACTCAGTTACTACTAGATGTTTTTTTGTTGGGGTTCGGTCAAGTAGATTAAAAAAAAAATAAAAAAATACAAATTCTAAAAAATGTGAATTTTTAAATTATCTGCCTAAGTTTTGGCTTACATTGTGAGCCATCTTCAGGGCTATCATAAAGGCAAGAGGTCATGAAAATGGGATCTTGGTGACACGTCTCCTCTTGCCTTCATGATAGCCCTGAAGATGGCTTACAAAGTAAGATGAAACATTGGCAAATAATTTTAAAAATACACATTTCTTTTAATTTGTATTTTTTTAGATCTACGCTGATCGAACCCCAACAAAAAAAATCAAATAATAATATCTATGGTAAAAAAACTTTCCATTTGAAAAGAACTGTTATCTTTGATATATTCATAAATATCATCTTTAATGTTTTTCATAAAAATATTGTAGAAAATAAATTTAAAAAAATTATATTTTGCACCTAATATATTCTAGAAACTTTTTACTTAAGGCAAATATTATAAATGTAAAATTTAAGAAAAGAGAGAGAAGTGTTTAATTTTAAGAAATAAAACTGCTAAACTTCATTCAGTAAATATTATATTTAATTAAAGCTCAGCGCTTTCAAGACTCAAATTTCATCATTAGACCCCAGGAATCTTTCAGACGAGAGTTTAGCAATGGACCGAGAGAATGGACTGATCTCGTAAGTACTCAGCATTAATTAATAATTAAATATAATTCTTACCAAGCAAAGTTGAGCAGTTGTTATTCCTTCTAATTGTATAGCTTTGCCCCAGTTCACTAAAAAAAAAAAGAAGAAAAAAAAGAAGTGCTTAATTTTTATAGTTAAATTCTTATATAATATCTGTTTTGGAAAAAATAAAATAAAAAACAGTCACAAGTGTCTGAAAATTACTCTTTACACCTTTAATGCTCTATGAACTTTTTTGTAACACATATACAAAATTTTTAATTAACAAATACAATAATTTTTTTAAAGGATTGGTAGAGATTCAAAGAAATTTTTAGGTTTTAAATTAAATTTGTTTGATTGGTTGTGGTACTGTTGTGAATAAGGAAACTGCTGGTAACCAGCCAACAAAAATTAAAATAAAATAAAATTACTTTGTCATATATAAGGTTTAATCATAGACTTTAGTATGTTATTGTTCATACTTTAAAACCATAGATATTATTATACCCCCAGTGAAACCTTGGAGTGTATGCCAACATGTATTAATCTAAGAGGAGAGGTAGGCAATGTCCGGATCCCTACTATCCTTCCTTGGTTTCACGCTCCAGAGTTGGATATGAACATTTCTTTTTTTTTCTTTAAATTCAAAATTTTAATTTTCTGTCAGTTAATATTAATGTGTTTGAAAATTCTCTAGCAACTAATGATTTTTGTTTTAGGAAAGAATCTTAGCATGAATCATTTAAAATTAAATGATTAGTTTCTTAACCTTAAATAATGAAGGTTTATATGTTTTATCCTGAACATAATATTTTATTTATTAAAATGAAAATTAGTTAACTTTTGGGTCAAGATGAAAGAAAATTTTTTGGTGTATGCACTGTTACTGTTAGCACAGTAAAATTGAACTCTTCTAGATATGGAAATTTGCCTAAGCCTTAATTATTTAATAGCGGTCCAAGAGCCATATATTTATATTTTTTCAATTATAAATAATGTAGTATCCACATGAAAAGTGGAACAAAAGTTGCAATTGAAAGTGAATTCGACATCATCAAATAGTGTAGGGGCATATCTGCAACCTCAAGGTTCATTAAAAACGGCTTTTATACTATAGCAACTATAATATATTAAGTCATTCAACTGAAAAGCATGTCATTAAAACAAAATTAAATGCAAAATATCATTAATCATTTATCATAATCACATAACTGATAATGTGTTTTCTGATCTAAAGCACTAAATTATTATTATTTCAATGGAATAAAAATCAACACACAGCTTTAAAATTGTAATTCTAATTTATATTTAATGTGACTGACTGAAGAACAACTAGTATTGTTTCTTCGTAGAGAAATTAAAGAAATAAATAAAGTTCTAAAAAAAAAAAAAAAAAATAGCTAGAGTCATATCTATTAGAAATATTTTAGTTATGCTTAGAATGATTTGTTAAGAATGTCTTTCTACAAAATCAACATATAAATAATTGACACATAATAAATACAATTTACATAATTTTATTTTTAACTTTGAAGTCGTTAAATTTATGATGAATAGATTTTAATAAGCTTTAAAAATTACAGGAAATAAGTATTAGGCAATTAAGAAAAACTAATTATATTTAAGTTATACTAAAATTATATTTAAATGCATAGACAATATTTTCTGTATTATTTATTTTAATAAATTAAACAAGTACTGTAAGACAATTAATTTACTGATCGATGGAATCATTATTATTTTTATATAATGTTAAATGAAAGTAAGAGTTTATCATCTGTACTAATTATGATTAGCATTTTAATGATCCTTCATAGTAATTTGTATTGAAAAAGAATGATAATTGAAAAATAGTATTAAAATAAGCATTCGAAATATGGATCTGTTAATTATAATAACAGCATTAGGAGTAGGGAATAGACCTAACCCTTGATGAAAACCATTTTTAAAACTACAGCAACCACAATTTCATCAATACAACATTATAAGGCTTTAAAATAATGATTTAAATATGTATAATAAAGTTTTTAATTTGGTTGATAAGGAGTGAGGGATTATCTGTAACCCTGAGTGTGACTTGAAACATTGTTACAACTCAATAAACTCCATTAAATAATTATTATTAAAAATTGTGCTTGATACATTATATGCTTTTTTGCTTTTCATAAAATGAAAACATTAGGATGGGGGTTTACATGAAAGGGAAAGTTCAAATACTAATAGTCATTAGCTACGATGATAACAAGCAATTAGGAATGGGGTTTTACCTGAACCCTACACTTTAATTAAAAGTACTAGAAGCTTTACAATAAGTTATTTTAATAATGGAAAATGGTATGTTACTTTTAAATAAAAATTAAAAATCTGAGTATGTTAATTAGGAAATAGGCCACTTAGTTAATTCACTATGTTCATACACAGTTGCTGCACAATGGACTTGTTATAATAACACATAAATATGAGTGTGTGTGTGTGTGTGTGTGCGCATGCGTGCGTGCGTGCATATGCGTTTGTCCATATATATATATATATACATATGTATAGAAGAAGACTAGAAGGATATAGAGGAAGAGGGTAGGGGGATAGAAAAAAAAAGAGCTAGGTGAATAATCATAAATATATTCGTTATGATTAGTATTATGAAGAAATATGCAATACTAACATTACACTTCATTGCCTGGCTTTTATGATTAAATTAGTCATTTAATCTTATTTATGTCCAACTTTATTGGAATATATGAAATTTTCTTACTTTATGTTGCTCCTGCTTGCTATTGTAAGAGTTATTTATATTCATATTATAAAAGTAATAAACTTCTCTGATGGTGCTAAATACCATTACTAAAATAAAAATGTTAAAATTTGCACAATCATGGGAGATTCATTTTAGATGAAGAGTGGCATTCACTCTTGTCACTTATTCTTTGCTTTAGAATATGAAATGAGGCTTGGGGAAAATTTATTTTTAGACTGTAAAATCAGGTCTCATAATAACCTGCTATACTTTTTTTCATAAAAATTAATCAGTTCAACTGAAAAATATTTTGTTTTGAAACTAAGAAATATTGAAGTTTGTTGATTTTGTATTATTGAAATGTTCAATCTGCATATTGTCTTTCATTAGACATACAGAAACACTACCCTGCAGGTGTACAGCAATACATCGTCCTGGAATAATAAATATTATCTTCTGCAATTAACTTTTGGTAATTGTTTCATTTGGAGGGATTAAAAAAAATTATTTTATAGATTTTTATATGTACAATTTACGTACAAAAAGTTTAAAAAAAAAATAATTTGCTGTGACAATTCCTCACATTGACAGAAGATCTGCTGTTAATAATTTTATTTGTTAATACAAAACAAATTGAGCCAACAATTTTAGCACACAGTTATTAAGTAAATAGTAGACGCCCCAGAGGTAAATCTTATTTTTTATGAAATACCAGTTACACTTAGAGGTAAACTAAGCATAACAATAGCTTAGGCTTAAACTAAGTTAATTACTGTGTCGCAAAAAATTTGAATTGTTTTTTTTTTTTTTTTTTCCTGGAAATTAGGTAAATTATAATTATATTAATAAATTTTAACCTCACAATTTTTGTATTTCTTAATAATATGATTTGTTTATTTTATAAATAAATAAGATAATATTATAATGTAATTATATTAATGTAAAGCTCAATCATTGTGAGTTTCAGAAATAGTGTCATAGGTTTTGAGAGTTTTGGGTGATTTCACGTAGCCTATTAGTGGAGGCACATACAAGGTTCTATGCGAGAAACTAAATAAACACTGACGCAATAAAAGAAAACAATATGGATTTGGTGACTGTCGGACTAATACAGCTCTTCCGTTAACTTCAAAGCACCTCGAGGGGTTCTTACATACACACGTATGTATACAACAGTTTTAAGTATACAAAAATGTACAAATTTCAGTCACTAGGTTAAGCTTAATAACCTTTAGTGATAGTGAATTGCTATCAACAATAAATAAGTTTCTAAAAATTCTTTCAAGGGATAAAAAACAGTGATTACTTACATCTCTTCTGTATTTCCTAAAATCATTTAATGTTGGAAAAGTCCGTACTGCAAAGCTGCATGAACTAAGATTATTCCCTTTTCCATTAAAGGTGGAAACAGATAAAACCATATGGCTAAATATTAATATAAACTTAATATTAATAGCCGATAAAGAGGAATGAATTAATATAAAGGTCAGTCGTTGATTTCGGAGGAAAGTGTGTTCTCTCAACTCAAACATCGTACGTATGTTATTAAAGAAAATTGATAAAAATTAAAAACTACTTCTATTGTATTTTAAACAATTTTTGTCTAATACTAATAATAAGGGATATTCAATTTATTCTCTCTCCATTCTCCCCTTTCTCTTCATCCGATCCGGAAAAATTTGTTTTTGCAAAGAACAATTTGCAAAACAAAGCCCAAAGACCGAGCTCATTTAATATTTTCTGATATATCAATATCGTATATTTTTTAAATTTTTTTTTTCAAAATATATTTTACGATATAAATTACATTTTATACTAATTACTAATTTCAATACATTCTTATGCTATACGCTAATGAAGGCATTACAATTTTAAATAATGAGGTCCTCTTGAATCCCCCTCCCCCCCCTCTTACCATCGATCAATTTCAGCCATTAACAAACTCATTCAACGATTTGCTGAAAGAAGCTGAAGTACCGAATTAGATTTTTTTATTTCAATGATTATAATAACCTTATAATTTATATTTGTATTTACGTTTTATGTTTCGTCTATGTGTATGTCTATATTTTTGTTTATATAAGTTTTAATTTTCTAGATTGCGATTGGTAAGGGTCAATATACATTTTCAAAATGCCATGGTAGAAACATGAATAGCTTGCTTTTCTAATAGGTCATCTACTGAAAATCAAAAAGCCATTAATTCATTCTCCTTTTTTTCATTTTTTTAAGTTCCTAATCTAGCAAAATCAGACCAATAGGAGTGATGGGGATTGCCTAAAGTGTCAACTGCGAGTAAAAAAAGGCTTTTTTTTAATGCAGCACAATATTTAGTTTAGATTACTCAAACAACACAGTTTTGACCATTGGTAAAACAAATATTTTAGTAGTTACACAGCGGAATTGAACAATTTTATTTTAATTTTAATTGAATCGTATTGGAGAGTAGATTTACCTGAACAGTAAATTCAAATTTTTCAGCCTAAGAGTAGCAAATAGTTGTTTTTCTTAATGAAATTTGTCATATCGCTTTCAATCAGAAAAAATGATTTCGTTTCTGAGCGATATTGGACGAAGAATATGTGAAGAATTACCTATGAAATGTCAAATCAAACCAAAAAAAAAAAAAAAAAAAATTCAATGCTGTGGGCGTAATATTTAGAGCTACGAAATTCAGGGCATATTTTTTTTATTGATAACATAGATCTTTAAAAACTTAATTTTGACAATTAGGAATGAAGTTTTTACCTGAATCAAAGATCAGAATTTTAAAGTCAATAAGATTTTCTTAATGAAATTTGACATCTTGCGTTTAAATGTAAAATAAAAGACTGAGTTTATTGAGTAAAATTGGTCAATAACTGAAATACAAAGTACGAATAAAAAAATATTTTTTAATACAGGGGTCTCAATGAAATATTTAGTTTAGAGTAATAAAACTGAAGAGGGATTTGTCAATTGATCAAATATATATGCTATACGTGTGGAGAATTACATTACGTACTTGGAAAGTTCAAATATCGAAATTCATTAACCAAGATGCCTAGGAATTCGCTTAGTTTACGCAGATCCTGCGTGAAGGACTTATGCTAATTGTAACTTGCAAGGGATGGTTTTTAATCAGAGGGGGATAAAATTAGTTAAGTTGTTCATAACCTTTGAGATTATTCAAGGATTTTCAATATTTTAAGAGGTTAAGCTAAGTTTCTAGTTTCCCTCAAACTCAGTGACTTGCTCCTCGTCAGAAGTGTTGATTTGAGGGGCTATCTAGTCCTGCACCCACCAAACATACGCTGCGGCTTAAAGATCCCTCTGATTTCGCCTGATCATCTGGTCAAGACAGACCGCTGGGCATTAAGATTAAGCAATTAAACATCCTAAAACGGTCAACCCCTAGGAGAATGAGTGAAGTTTTTTTTACCCTAAAACCTACCAATTTTCATCTCTCAGCTAAATTAGTATTGGATCGGAGACGAAAATTAATAAATTCTATACCCTAAAAGCGATCTAAAAGCAGATGTACACAAATTCAATAAAAATACAATCCGACAACAAATTCAGTATTTTCAATGTGTCAGACATAATGTCGAATTTCTACTAATAAATTAAAATGAATATAAAACTCATCTCGAAATGAATGAAATATAATATGTGATTATAATAATTATTATTTATAATATATACTAAAGTGTCATTTAATCATTGGTTATTGTAAAATTTATAATTATTACTAATGCTACATAAAACAGTATGTATATATTTATCATTTAAAAACGATACAAAAAACCTGTTTAGCAATCCAAGGGAGGCCTTATAGGAATTAATAGCATAGTAACTAATTATTTATTGGTAGAGGTATTTAAGAATGCTGTAAAATATTTAAAAATGTATAATTTATCTCCCCCACTCTCCCTCTCACTCTATCTCACCATAGTTCCTTCTGCCTCACTTCCACTCTCCTCCCTCTCGCTCTACAGTCACTCCTACCTCCTTTCTTTTTGAGGTAAGCAACTTTGCTATTAACACAGAGAACTTAGTAATTACCGTCAAAAATGAAAAAATGTTACTAATATTATGCGACTACATTACACTGCACATTAAGCAGTAGAAGAAATTCACTATTAGTGCTTAAGTAATGACAATTAAAATTTCTTACTCCACATTGAAGCAGTCTTAATTAAGGAACTTCAATATTAAACGTTAGATGTAGAAATTATCACCCAAATTCGTTACATATCAGAAGTTTTTTGTGATAAGATTATATATCGATAACTGAACTTTAAAGTAGGCTTAGTTAAATAAATTCTTTATTAAATTCAAGATCTAGATATTATCTTCTTCATTTAATACAATTGTTTTCCTAACTCATTTAAAACTGTTAGCTAGGGAATAATGTAGGTTTCACTGAAGATATTATTACAAATGATACCAAAATTCTCAACAAAATTTATTAAATATCTCAAGTGTTATAGTAAATTCATTACTAATTATTAAATACTTAATAAAGCTAGACTCTCAAGAAAATTATCCTCATTGTCTCTCATTCTCTCCCTCTCCGTCTTACTCCTCCTCTCTCACTCTCTCCGCCACTATCACTTTTTCTCTTACCCTCTTGCCCTATTATCTCTGCCTACCCTCTCCCCCCCCCCCCCCCCTTTCCATNTAGTAATGTATTATATTTGCCAGGAAATGTTTTATCCTGTAATCATTTAAAAAATGCTCTTCATTATTTATCAATAAAAAGTAAAAAATAAATATTATATTTGTTGTGATATTTAATCCCACATTAATATTATACAATAAATGCAAAGGAATAGAATAAAAAATCTAACTGCCTAAGCCAGGACTCGAACCTGGATCTCCTGCTTTACGGGCCGGCGTGCTAGACGATAGTCTAATAAATAGCGAACAATTAGCCCCTTCGAGCATAAGACTATTCGTCTTTCTCGAAGGTTTAGGCTCCCAGTAGAGTTCGGGGAATTTAATAAGTTATCTGGCTAGTCTCGGTGGTGTAATTGGCTAGCACGCCGGCCCGGAAAGCGAAAGCAGGAGATCCAGGTTCGAGTCCTGGCTGAGACAGTTAGATTTTTAATTCTATTCCCTTGAATTTATTGTAGTATAAGAGTAAAAAATGAAATTTTTTCAGAGAATTTGGGATGTGGGTGTCGGTCATTGGACTCCCTCCAGTAACAGACACCTACAACCCACACCTTCGGTGATGACCACAGTTATTTTGAATATATTAACATCTTTGTGTTAACCCCTTTGAAAATCGTTAATATGAACGAAGAATCTTCATTTTACATTGGAATGGAGAAACAGTATAGACAGAGGTTAGTCTATTAACTTCTATGACCGGCACCCACGTCCCACATCCTCTGAGGTAAACACGGTCATTTTGAATACATAAAATTTTTCATCATTAAAATTATTTTCACCCTGTTCCATAGTAAACTGTGAGATAAATACTTTATAGTAAAATACAATTTTGATATACACTTCGGTCGTGTGTGAGATGTATCAATGTGTGTATTTTAGCAGTATATAATATGTATTTCTCAGAGATTATTTTATTCTTATCTATTTTATGTAATAATATATTTACTAAATAGATTTTTTAATTATAACAAAGTAGTGTGAGAATCAACTATAATCAAGCAAAACACTATGTTTCAGATTATACATGATTTAATATGAAGTAAAGTTTTCCAATCAATAATACAAGTTGAAGGACTGCGATCTATACTCACTTCTAATCAAGAAACGATATTAGATATGTGCCAGTGTTGTTGGTACAAACAAAGTGATATAGGCTGGAATGGCGTTTAAGCACCCAGCTCAGTTCAGATTATATCTGGTTCGCACAATGTTTCCGTACGTCGATCAAGTTATCAATAAGTTTATTGTTTTAATTTTAGTTCTTGGTCTTTTTCTCATTACAGAAATATGTCTGATTTCAATAAATGCCTCAGCATACCAATATAGTATAGGATTATCAAATATGGATGTGTCAATTTCTTTTGCCTTTGCCACTAATACTATGGGGGCTCTAACAAATTTAGTTGTTTTTATAATTTTAATTTACCGAAAGAACAAGATTGAATATTTGAGTAAAATTATAATAGATTTCAATAGAATGTTTGATGTTT
Organism: Oncopeltus fasciatus; assembly: GCA_000696205.2. NCBI lineage: Eukaryota > Metazoa > Arthropoda > Insecta > Hemiptera > Lygaeidae > Oncopeltus > Oncopeltus fasciatus. Next base: position 776,754 of record KZ806987.1, read on the forward strand.
CTATGAAGTATGTCAAGAAAAAGAGAATTGTTTTTACCTTAAGTCATGTTATTAATATTTTTGATGGAATACGTTACGCCACGTGGCACCCAGATTACCTATGGAAGGCATTCTCACATTTTACTAACAATTTTATTTTTTTAATTATAGTCCACCATATTACATATTCCATTGAGAATTGTGGAGCTCTGTTTATGGTCCTATTCAGGTCCTATAGAGGAGTCAATATAAAATTATTAAAATTTTATGATGACATTTTAACAGCTTTTGAGGACTATTTGGTAATTTGGGAGATTCCTATTAGTTTATACTTAGTTTGGAGTTTCTTCAGATTTATAGAGGATTTTTATATTTTCTTTTTTAATGCTGTTACTATTTCTCATTTTGGGTTTTTGGCTTTTTTCTTGTGGACTTTACCAATGTCAATTGGTCTTGTTCAGCTCTTATTCGTTTTCACATCATTAACCAGTAAGGTAAGTTATATAATGAATATGATAATTATTTCTCAAATGATTATAAAATTAATACGCCTCCATAAAATAAATAGAATATTTGTAAAATAACTTCCACATTTTACAATATGATGGAAATAAGAAGCAAGAAGGCCTAATTTGTCATTACCTAGTTGTAGTAATAGTACATAAAAATTTCTTAGGAATAAATAAAACTGGATATTCATATCACAGCCTCAGTTACTAACATTTTTCAGCTCTGTTTTCCGTCTTAGGTGAGTCTTGCATTAAGAGATCCTTCCATCATTGTCTGTCTTATGCCCAGGGCAATCTAAGGATAGCTGAGGCATCCTTGCCGACCTGACTCTTCCCTCTGGTCCATGGACCATCCTCTTCCGCACACCTCAAAGCTTGCACTTTAGGAGTCGTGGTGGCATCTCAATTTGATACACCTACACTACTTGTCCAGCTATTTCCGTATACTCCCAAAGAGAATAGGGCTTTGATTATGTCGAATACTCCGTTGTTTTCCTCTCTTACCGGGCCGTAATTTTTGCTGAGGATCTTACTTTTAAAAACGCTTATGCACAGTTCATCTCTCTTCTTCAATACCACTTCTCAGATCTACTGGTTATCACGGGTCTAATAAGGGTCCTATACCACAACTTGTGCTTTTTTAAAATTAACTTGGACTTTTCTCAGTCTATGAAAGCTTATATGTTGACAGATAAGATTCTACGAGCAATTTCTGCGCTACATTTTGGTTGTTGTTATACGAACACCAAATCCTTGCATTTTTAAAATGTGTAGTTATCTGTAACTGAGGAATGATTTAAGCTATCCCTCTGTACATTTATCGGCATATACTTTGCTATATATATATATATATTTAGAGGTAAACTAAGCATAACAATAGCTTAGGCTTAAACTAAGTTAATTACTGTGTCGCAAAAAATTTGAATTGTTTTTTTTTTTTTTTTTTCCTGGAAATTAGGTAAATTATAATTATATTAATAAATTTTAACCTCACAATTTTTGTATTTCTTAATAATATGATTTGTTTATTTTATAAATAAATAAGATAATATTATAATGTAATTATATTAATGTAAAGCTCAATCATTGTGAGTTTCAGAAATAGTGTCATAGGTTTTGAGAGTTTTGGGTGATTTCACGTAGCCTATTAGTGGAGGCACATACAAGGTTCTATGCGAGAAACTAAATAAACACTGACGCAATAAAAGAAAACAATATGGATTTGGTGACTGTCGGACTAATACAGCTCTTCCGTTAACTTCAAAGCACCTCGAGGGGTTCTTACATACACACGTATGTATACAACAGTTTTAAGTATACAAAAATGTACAAATTTCAGTCACTAGGTTAAGCTTAATAACCTTTAGTGATAGTGAATTGCTATCAACAATAAATAAGTTTCTAAAAATTCTTTCAAGGGATAAAAAACAGTGATTACTTACATCTCTTCTGTATTTCCTAAAATCATTTAATGTTGGAAAAGTCCGTACTGCAAAGCTGCATGAACTAAGATTATTCCCTTTTCCATTAAAGGTGGAAACAGATAAAACCATATGGCTAAATATTAATATAAACTTAATATTAATAGCCGATAAAGAGGAATGAATTAATATAAAGGTCAGTCGTTGATTTCGGAGGAAAGTGTGTTCTCTCAACTCAAACATCGTACGTATGTTATTAAAGAAAATTGATAAAAATTAAAAACTACTTCTATTGTATTTTAAACAATTTTTGTCTAATACTAATAATAAGGGATATTCAATTTATTCTCTCTCCATTCTCCCCTTTCTCTTCATCCGATCCGGAAAAATTTGTTTTTGCAAAGAACAATTTGCAAAACAAAGCCCAAAGACCGAGCTCATTTAATATTTTCTGATATATCAATATCGTATATTTTTTAAATTTTTTTTTTCAAAATATATTTTACGATATAAATTACATTTTATACTAATTACTAATTTCAATACATTCTTATGCTATACGCTAATGAAGGCATTACAATTTTAAATAATGAGGTCCTCTTGAATCCCCCTCCCCCCCCTCTTACCATCGATCAATTTCAGCCATTAACAAACTCATTCAACGATTTGCTGAAAGAAGCTGAAGTACCGAATTAGATTTTTTTATTTCAATGATTATAATAACCTTATAATTTATATTTGTATTTACGTTTTATGTTTCGTCTATGTGTATGTCTATATTTTTGTTTATATAAGTTTTAATTTTCTAGATTGCGATTGGTAAGGGTCAATATACATTTTCAAAATGCCATGGTAGAAACATGAATAGCTTGCTTTTCTAATAGGTCATCTACTGAAAATCAAAAAGCCATTAATTCATTCTCCTTTTTTTCATTTTTTTAAGTTCCTAATCTAGCAAAATCAGACCAATAGGAGTGATGGGGATTGCCTAAAGTGTCAACTGCGAGTAAAAAAAGGCTTTTTTTTAATGCAGCACAATATTTAGTTTAGATTACTCAAACAACACAGTTTTGACCATTGGTAAAACAAATATTTTAGTAGTTACACAGCGGAATTGAACAATTTTATTTTAATTTTAATTGAATCGTATTGGAGAGTAGATTTACCTGAACAGTAAATTCAAATTTTTCAGCCTAAGAGTAGCAAATAGTTGTTTTTCTTAATGAAATTTGTCATATCGCTTTCAATCAGAAAAAATGATTTCGTTTCTGAGCGATATTGGACGAAGAATATGTGAAGAATTACCTATGAAATGTCAAATCAAACCAAAAAAAAAAAAAAAAAAAATTCAATGCTGTGGGCGTAATATTTAGAGCTACGAAATTCAGGGCATATTTTTTTTATTGATAACATAGATCTTTAAAAACTTAATTTTGACAATTAGGAATGAAGTTTTTACCTGAATCAAAGATCAGAATTTTAAAGTCAATAAGATTTTCTTAATGAAATTTGACATCTTGCGTTTAAATGTAAAATAAAAGACTGAGTTTATTGAGTAAAATTGGTCAATAACTGAAATACAAAGTACGAATAAAAAAATATTTTTTAATACAGGGGTCTCAATGAAATATTTAGTTTAGAGTAATAAAACTGAAGAGGGATTTGTCAATTGATCAAATATATATGCTATACGTGTGGAGAATTACATTACGTACTTGGAAAGTTCAAATATCGAAATTCATTAACCAAGATGCCTAGGAATTCGCTTAGTTTACGCAGATCCTGCGTGAAGGACTTATGCTAATTGTAACTTGCAAGGGATGGTTTTTAATCAGAGGGGGATAAAATTAGTTAAGTTGTTCATAACCTTTGAGATTATTCAAGGATTTTCAATATTTTAAGAGGTTAAGCTAAGTTTCTAGTTTCCCTCAAACTCAGTGACTTGCTCCTCGTCAGAAGTGTTGATTTGAGGGGCTATCTAGTCCTGCACCCACCAAACATACGCTGCGGCTTAAAGATCCCTCTGATTTCGCCTGATCATCTGGTCAAGACAGACCGCTGGGCATTAAGATTAAGCAATTAAACATCCTAAAACGGTCAACCCCTAGGAGAATGAGTGAAGTTTTTTTTACCCTAAAACCTACCAATTTTCATCTCTCAGCTAAATTAGTATTGGATCGGAGACGAAAATTAATAAATTCTATACCCTAAAAGCGATCTAAAAGCAGATGTACACAAATTCAATAAAAATACAATCCGACAACAAATTCAGTATTTTCAATGTGTCAGACATAATGTCGAATTTCTACTAATAAATTAAAATGAATATAAAACTCATCTCGAAATGAATGAAATATAATATGTGATTATAATAATTATTATTTATAATATATACTAAAGTGTCATTTAATCATTGGTTATTGTAAAATTTATAATTATTACTAATGCTACATAAAACAGTATGTATATATTTATCATTTAAAAACGATACAAAAAACCTGTTTAGCAATCCAAGGGAGGCCTTATAGGAATTAATAGCATAGTAACTAATTATTTATTGGTAGAGGTATTTAAGAATGCTGTAAAATATTTAAAAATGTATAATTTATCTCCCCCACTCTCCCTCTCACTCTATCTCACCATAGTTCCTTCTGCCTCACTTCCACTCTCCTCCCTCTCGCTCTACAGTCACTCCTACCTCCTTTCTTTTTGAGGTAAGCAACTTTGCTATTAACACAGAGAACTTAGTAATTACCGTCAAAAATGAAAAAATGTTACTAATATTATGCGACTACATTACACTGCACATTAAGCAGTAGAAGAAATTCACTATTAGTGCTTAAGTAATGACAATTAAAATTTCTTACTCCACATTGAAGCAGTCTTAATTAAGGAACTTCAATATTAAACGTTAGATGTAGAAATTATCACCCAAATTCGTTACATATCAGAAGTTTTTTGTGATAAGATTATATATCGATAACTGAACTTTAAAGTAGGCTTAGTTAAATAAATTCTTTATTAAATTCAAGATCTAGATATTATCTTCTTCATTTAATACAATTGTTTTCCTAACTCATTTAAAACTGTTAGCTAGGGAATAATGTAGGTTTCACTGAAGATATTATTACAAATGATACCAAAATTCTCAACAAAATTTATTAAATATCTCAAGTGTTATAGTAAATTCATTACTAATTATTAAATACTTAATAAAGCTAGACTCTCAAGAAAATTATCCTCATTGTCTCTCATTCTCTCCCTCTCCGTCTTACTCCTCCTCTCTCACTCTCTCCGCCACTATCACTTTTTCTCTTACCCTCTTGCCCTATTATCTCTGCCTACCCTCTCCCCCCCCCCCCCCCCTTTCCAT
>KZ806987.1:795160-806527 GCA_000696205.2 Oncopeltus fasciatus
AGAGAGAGAGAGAGAGAGAGAGAGAGAGAGACAGAGAGAGAGAGAGAGAGAGAGAGAGGGGGAGAGAGAGAGAGAGAGAGGGAGAGGGAGAGAGAAAATTTTACAATAAAGCATTGATTCGTCCATAATTATTCCTTAACAGTCTGAATTGCTTTTTAAAATATTGAAACTGATGTTATTAATCAATTTTTTTCTTATTTTAGGTGATGTAACCACAAAAGATTATAGAAAAATTGCTCACCTGTTGATGGGACAACCGGGCATGTAGGCTGTTAAAATGTCAAATATAATAATAAGATGAAAATAAATTTTTAAAAATTATTGAAATTGACACTAAAGATTCGACTGACTGCAAGTCCTACGTCACATTTTTAGAAAATAAATCTCACAATAAATTCTTATATTTTCTGGCATACCTCTAAGCAAATTTTGGAAGAATGTTGATACTAAGATTGTTCATGGATTTAAAAATATTTTTTTCTATATCATTTCGGAAACGTTAGTTTATATATATATATATACACATACATGTACATTTATATTGTTATGTGTTAAAAGATAGTACTTCACGAAAGGCTTGAGAATTGTGCATTACTGAAACTTGGTAATTTTAATATCAATTCTTGCTGACAATAAGCTTTGTTATTCTATAAAATTCATTAAATCAATATCCATATTCTCAAAGAAGAATATAAATATTAATTATAATACATTTTAAACCTAAAATATTTTTTATTTCTTTAGATGTTGCAACTAATATCAAAATTGTATAGCATTCTATATTTATCTTTTAAAAATTTGGTAATTACTCTCACTGAATTTTTAAAAAGTGTTACACTCTATAATTACTTTTGTTAAATTTTTTTCACTTTATTTGGTACCAGAGAGGCAAGAGGTCTCGCTTTTTTTTTTTTAACTTAAATCAATTTCGTCCAAAATACACCTGGATGATTCTTAAGATCAGGAGATACTATACTCCCACCTTCAGTCTGCTAAATTAATCCCTAAAAAGAAGAGTGAACCAACTAATAAACTTGCGTAAAACAGATTTGGTCGATAAATTATTAATGAAAAAAACAAGTTTATTTAATTACTTTGTTAAGGATTTAGTACAGAAGCTGAAGAGTGAAGTTGATTTCTATAAAAATTATTTAACACCTTGGAATGGATTAAAGTGAAATTTATTATGAATATAAATGTTTTTTATATTGTTATATTGGAAATAGAAAAGTTACTACCATTACTCTTAACATGGATTAACCTACTTGAATATGATATGATGATAGATTTGATAATGGAAGTGGTATACGACATTACTTTCTGCATGTACTAATTTTCATTCCCTAATACCTCAGATGATTGATTACAGTGTAAGCTGAACCTTAGGTATTATGAAATAAAATTCTTCTCTCATTGTAATATTAGCTATTATAAACAATAAATACAAGTATTTACCATTTCATCTTCCGGGTTGGACCGAGTCAAATTGTTCTTTTTTGCCGAGCTTTCGCACATCATGTGATGGCTTCTTCAGGGCTGAAAAGAGAATAAATACAAGGTAATAGAATAATAGATCCAGGACTCGAAGTACGTTGGCCCGGATAACAGGATATCCAGGTTCGAGTCCTCAACCTATTATTCTATTACCTTGCATTTATTGTTTAAAAATAATATGAGATTAAATACCACAAAAAAAAGAAAAAGATATTTATTATCTCTTAGATTTCTTTAAATCTGAAGACTTGAACCCAACAATTTCCCTCTGGAATAATTATTTGTTGTAATTGTCCATCTATTCAATAAAAAATAACCGTCCGTATGCTGCAAAGGTTGCTTTTTGCATATTAAAAATGTAGAATTTTTTTTCTTCGGATCTTCTTCCTCATGCAGTTTTAAATAACAAATTTCTTAAAGACCGAAATCTATTACATTGATTGAAGTATTTGTTGAGTTTTTAGCTACTTTCCTCTCTATGTACTTCATTGTTTCTAAGGTGGTCATTATTAGTTAAAATTCCTTAATGATAATCAATTTAAATATCGAATCATTGCAATACCGACTTAAAAACTTTTTTTTTTGTCAATAAAAGGTGTTGTATATCTAATTAACTATGTCATTCATTATCAAATGAGAGTTGTTTTTTTAAACTTTGAGTTTGAAAATAAATCTGTGGGATGATTAACACATCGTCCGGAGGGTCAACAAGTGGAATGAGTTCGTAAGAGCACCGATAGATGGCAACACAATGCAGGGAGAGGACATTAGTTGTTAAACCGATATTTGTATTCTTCTGTTTCAAATTATATTGAATATTTAATGTCTTATTTTATTTGAAATATACATTATTAAATTTATGATATACTCAGAGATTTTGACGGGCTCTGTCTTCAGGTAATAAAGAAGATAAATTATTCTAGAATAATTAAGATATTTCTATACTAATGTCTCTTCTTAGATTGCCAGCCTACGAAACAAATTCTGCTGTAATTTATGCATTAAAAGAACAAATTATATTTTTTTAAATAATTATAAATATATCCCAAATTTGGTATAAAATTAATATATTTGCAATAAATTTATTTTTTACTCCATACATATTTGATACATTTATATTCGTTTANAAAAATATATATTTACTATTTAATTAATTTACATGTAAATTATATTTAATTTCATCATTAATTGCTTTCATTATAAAGCTAAAATAGACAAATTTATTTATCTAGTTACTGAAACTATTTGCAGTTAAAAATGGTGAATAAATATTACAGTTATCTTGTGAAAATATTGCCATTGATTTTGAAATCAACATAAAAATGAAATTTTCCGTCGTTTATTAACTTAATTACTGTATTGCTCTTCCTCTTTATGTACACACATACACATACACACACACACACCAATATTATAATAATATTTTCAGTCAGTTCTATTAGGCAATGTTAAATGTAATGCTGTTGAAGAAATAGATGTTTTATGCGCCTGTGTACTATACTAAAAAAGTATTACGAAGTATGTACTGAAATTGACACACATCTGTTAGATAAGAAAAATGTCTACGTCGTTTAACCAATATATTCTTACATATTGTAAGATCACACATCAAAATGTTTTATTGATAATAAATAACTAAAAAAAAGAATTATTTACTTCTTACATCAATGTATAGTTTGTGAATGTACAATATATGCAAATCGATTATTATGTAAGTACCTTTACAATACAAATAAGATAGTTAAATATCTACGCTGTAAAAAATTACTTTAGACAGACAATCTCAATAAAATTCTAATTATAGATTTTCATTGGATTATATTTCCATTGGAAATTTTCACAATAATACCGTACGAATCGCAATAAAAAAATAATTTGAAATTTATATATCACATTATTCAGCAAAAAGGTTGTGAAGGGGTTAATCATTACTGCAAGATTTCTTGGGATTGGTTAAATGTTGTCAAGCTACTTCATTTTCCTGTTAACTAAAAATTGCTTAAAATTAAAATTTCCTTCTTAACATATTTTTTTCTTTATGGTTTTCATAATTAACTATTAACAAAAAAAAGCAATGATAATTTTATTACTTATCTCTTTGTTCCGTATTAAGATCGTGCCTTTTATTATAATTTAAATAATTAGGAATTTAAGAATTTAAGAATTTAGAATTTAAGAATTTATGAATTTAAGTATTTAAGAATTTAGAATTTAAGAAATTTTTTTAATTTAAGAATTTAAGAATTTTTTAAGAATTTAAGATTTTTTTAGAATTTAAGAATTTTAAGAATTTTAGGAATTTAATTTAAGAATTTAGAATTTAAGAATTTAAGCATTTAAGAATTTAAGAATTTACCTTCAATATTCAAAATTATGATTGGCTGCCATTAAACAAAGGGCTTCACTTTTGTTCCACTTACGCCCTGTAAGACTTTGAATGTCTTAAATAATTCATATAACTCAAATAACACATTTATTTTTAACAGTCAATAGAATAATAATTTTTCTTTCTTATTTAACCTCCCTTTCAACTTCTAAGGGTCATGGGGATAGGGACTGCAAGTGGCCACTTTGTTTTAAACACCTGACTCTGGGTAAGCTATTATTTCTCGAAAAACGTTTGGCCGGGAAGGGACTCGAACCCGCTGTGCCAGGATTAAGAGACCAATACTGATTATCTCTGAATAAATTTCTCATCTTAATGTTCAATTATGTAAGTACTTGCAAAACTACAATGGTAGGAACCATTTTCGGAAAAAAAAAAAAAAAACATTTCTGCCATAAATCTAAAGTAAGTACAGAAAATTTTACGAATACGTAGAATATTTGAATGCAGTGGAGAAATTTCCAGAAACTATACAGTTATATACGAAGTTCATAGTATACTACACTGTTTATCCAATATTCTTGAGCTATCATGAAAATGCAGACAATGTTGCAATACCCAATATTACACTATAAATAGAAGTGCATATTCCTATTGGGATTGTAAAGGGACTTATCTAATTGAATCTATTGTACATTCACAAACTATACATTGATGTAAGAAGTAAATAATTCTTTTTTTTAGTTATTTATTATCAATAAAACATTTTGATGTGTGATCTTACAATATGTAAGAATATATTGGTTAAACGACGTAGACATTTTTCTTATCTAACAGATGTGTGTCAATTTCAGTACATACTNAACGTCCTCTCTCATCTTCATGATAGCCCTGAAGATGGCTTACAATGTAAGCCGAAACGTTGGCAGATAATCCTTTATTAAAAAATACAGTTTTTATATTTGTGTTTTTTTGGATCTACCTTGACCGAACCCCAACTAAAATCATCTCTGGATTTTCATTTTTCATTTATTTTATAGTGTGTTAGCCTCTCATTTAACCACTTAGGGTCATTGAGGGAAGGGTTATCTATAGGTTGCCACCCTATTCTAAACATCCATGGCTCAGAACAAGCTTTTATTTGTAAATGGAAGCTTGCCCTGTAAACCGGCAGCTTTCCGGTATATCCTCCCTCAAAAGAACAAAAGATTAGAGTGCTAAACTGATCTATCTATGAAAAATAAAATAAAATAAAAAACCACTCGGCAGTTGTGAAGAATTAGCTCTCTATAATGGTGGTGGGGGGGGAGTGTATGACTGTTGGTTGATGGGACACAAGGCAGGCTGTGATGGGACATTTCAATGGTGCGCGTGGTAAGGGTACATATCTGACAGAGGCGGGTGTGCACGGCGAGAGACCCAGCACGAGAGGTCGCGTGTAGGCAAGCCGTCCAGACTAGCGGGCGCCTCGACAACCACCGGCCTCTACATCAATCTAGAGCGAGCTTTCCGAATTTTCCCTCGTCCTACAACTCCCACTCTCCATATCTCATTATTCCGCCGTAATTATAATAAATAAAACAGTAAGTGTGATTGTATATGAAGTAGGATGTCGAGTAGGAATGTATGGAAGGAAACCAGACCAGAAATGAATATGAAAATATTTATGGAAATCAATATCTATATAATTAAATTAAAAATGAGAGCCATAAAACTGAAAAAAAAAACCTATAGTGGAAAATAATTAGTGGGATAGATAAGGCTTGGGTAGATTAGTTACTGAGCTAGAAAAACTTAGTAGACTAAGAGTGCTAAGATAAAAGGATAAGGAAGACTAAGTTTAAAAAAACAAAAACACGAGATAAGTGGAGTAAACCACCTAGTACAGCCTAGTGTAGAAAGACTGGGATAGAGTAGGATAGACTACGTATGGATTGATTATGATTGGGCAGACTAGGGTAGAAAGACTAAGGGAGACTAGTGAAGAGTATACTTGCTTTTATGACTTGGTTATACTTGCATTTTTTAAAAGCTCAACGGCAACATGTCAGATCCCTTGTTGGCATATAATATCTTTTAATGTTCCTCATAAAGGCTAAAGAAGAATTAGGTAACATGATTTAAATATTATTTTAGGGGTCAATAATGGGTCGAAGAGGCAATTTGTCGTCCATTTGAAGTTTCGAAAGGCAAAGGCGAAACTGTACTTCGTTTGTAAGCTCAATGGAATGGGCAGAAGCTGAAAGAGGGAGTACTTTGTAGGCAGTGGGTAGATTATAATGGCGAGAAATGTTCACGTATTCATTCCTCTCAACGATATGAATGATGTTCTTTTGAGTGTTCACAAGTCTAGTAAAGAGAGAAGAAACTGATGGTTTGGTTTCCATTCCAAAGAATATTGTACTTCTTGGGCCTCCTTTTTTTTTTCTTCAAAACAAACTCTGAAAACAAGTATATAATGATTTATGTGGACTATTTATTAAATGGCCAGTAGCGTTCCCTCTGAAAAACATCAAAATCGAAAACCTTTCTATGATCCTTGTAAAAGAATTTATATCACGCTATCGTGTCCCATAAGAGTTTCTTATGGACTGGGAGGACAATTAGAATCAGAAGCAGAACTCTTATACATGCATAATCTACGAAGAAAAAGAAAACCCTGAAGAGTCCGTATCATCCACAATCGTATGGCACAGTGGAAAAACTCAACCGAACTTAGTGTAAAATATAAAGTCCTTTTTGTGAACGGTCATAAGTATGACTGAGCTGTACACCTTCCACTATTCATAGCCCCCTATCGGTAGTTAAAGCTGACCAAAATTTTATAAACCTTGGAAAGTACTTCTCTAAATCCTGAAGAAGATATAGTGATCTGGAAGTGAACTATTTAGTTTGAGATTAGAAGAAACCAATAAGGAAACAGATAGTTCATTTTAATCGGATGAATCCATGTGCTAATTCTCTTAATTAACTACAAAAGGGAGGAAGGTGAGAAGCAACAGGAGTGAAAATTTATCTGTAGGTCTTTTGTTCTTTTAATGCATAAATTACAGCAGAATTTGTTTCGTAGGCTGGCAATCTAAGAAGAGACATTAGTATAGAAATATCTTAATTATTCTAGAATAATTTATCTTCTTTATTACCTGAAGTTAGAGCCCGTCAAAATCTCTGAGTATCTCATAAATTTAATGATGTATATTTCAAATAAAATAAGACAATAAATATTCAATTTGAAACAGAAGAATACAAATATCGGTTTAACAACTAATGTCCTCTCCCTGCATTGTGTTGCCATCTATCGGTGCTCTTACGAACTGCCTCTACTAGTTGACACTCCGAACGAGGTGTAAATTATCCCCCTATGTTAAATTTAGTTTAGTCGAATAATTAATGTTCCAACAATAATTTGTAATTTGTAATTAATAAAAAAGCAACAGAAAGTAATTACAATAGTAGAATTTTTTTTGCTTCGTCTTATTTCTTACTTCAGAACTTCTTCAGGGTTGAATGTTGGTACATTCACTTGGGAATATTTCATCTTCGGTTTTAGATCAGATATAGACATCTGACAGCAATTCATTAAAACAATTAATTACATTCAACACTGCAAATATCATTATACATTATCTCTTTTTTTTTTCTATAATTCATTTTGTTTATTTAATTTTTATTTATTTTACATGGGTTACTTTTGTCAATGCATAGTTTATCATTTATTTTACCTTCACATAGTCCAGTTATGAGATTATATCATATAAGTTTTTACTCCTATCTAGTTTTTACCTTGATACTTGTTAATTGCGATTTTCTGAAATTTATACTTTATATCATTTTACGAGAAAACATTATTAGAAAGATATTTAAGAATTTCAGAAAAATCCGGTGGGAAAATGCCGATATAAGAAGGATTTTAAGGGAGTTCTGTGAGCTTCGAGCTTTGGGGACTGCTCTAAATATAAAAACTCTCTGGATTTTTCAAAAGGAGAGTTTTTTGACCGTAGATATTATTCTAAGATGATTTTAGTTGGGGTTCGGTCAAGGTAGATCCAAAAAACACAAATTTAAAAAAAATGTCCCTAAATTGAGTCATGGCAATGTGAACTTACGGACAGAACGTCCTCTCTCATCTTCATGATAGCCCTGAAGATGGCTTACAATGTAAGCCGAAACGTTGGCAGATAATCCTTTATTAAAAAATACAGTTTTTATATTTGTGTTTTTTTGGATCTACCTTGACCGAACCCCAACTAAAATCATCTCTGGATTTTCATTTTTCATTTATTTTATAGTGTGTTAGCCTCTCATTTAACCACTTAGGGTCATTGAGGGAAGGGTTATCTATAGGTTGCCACCCTATTCTAAACATCCATGGCTCAGAACAAGCTTTTATTTGTAAATGGAAGCTTGCCCTGTAAACCGGCAGCTTTCCGGTATATCCTCCCTCAAAAGAACAAAAGATTAGAGTGCTAAACTGATCTATCTATGAAAAATAAAATAAAATAAAAAACCACTCGGCAGTTGTGAAGAATTAGCTCTCTATAATGGTGGTGGGGGGGGAGTGTATGACTGTTGGTTGATGGGACACAAGGCAGGCTGTGATGGGACATTTCAATGGTGCGCGTGGTAAGGGTACATATCTGACAGAGGCGGGTGTGCACGGCGAGAGACCCAGCACGAGAGGTCGCGTGTAGGCAAGCCGTCCAGACTAGCGGGCGCCTCGACAACCACCGGCCTCTACATCAATCTAGAGCGAGCTTTCCGAATTTTCCCTCGTCCTACAACTCCCACTCTCCATATCTCATTATTCCGCCGTAATTATAATAAATAAAACAGTAAGTGTGATTGTATATGAAGTAGGATGTCGAGTAGGAATGTATGGAAGGAAACCAGACCAGAAATGAATATGAAAATATTTATGGAAATCAATATCTATATAATTAAATTAAAAATGAGAGCCATAAAACTGAAAAAAAAAACCTATAGTGGAAAATAATTAGTGGGATAGATAAGGCTTGGGTAGATTAGTTACTGAGCTAGAAAAACTTAGTAGACTAAGAGTGCTAAGATAAAAGGATAAGGAAGACTAAGTTTAAAAAAACAAAAACACGAGATAAGTGGAGTAAACCACCTAGTACAGCCTAGTGTAGAAAGACTGGGATAGAGTAGGATAGACTACGTATGGATTGATTATGATTGGGCAGACTAGGGTAGAAAGACTAAGGGAGACTAGTGAAGAGTATACTTGCTTTTATGACTTGGTTATACTTGCATTTTTTAAAAGCTCAACGGCAACATGTCAGATCCCTTGTTGGCATATAATATCTTTTAATGTTCCTCATAAAGGCTAAAGAAGAATTAGGTAACATGATTTAAATATTATTTTAGGGGTCAATAATGGGTCGAAGAGGCAATTTGTCGTCCATTTGAAGTTTCGAAAGGCAAAGGCGAAACTGTACTTCGTTTGTAAGCTCAATGGAATGGGCAGAAGCTGAAAGAGGGAGTACTTTGTAGGCAGTGGGTAGATTATAATGGCGAGAAATGTTCACGTATTCATTCCTCTCAACGATATGAATGATGTTCTTTTGAGTGTTCACAAGTCTAGTAAAGAGAGAAGAAACTGATGGTTTGGTTTCCATTCCAAAGAATATTGTACTTCTTGGGCCTCCTTTTTTTTTTCTTCAAAACAAACTCTGAAAACAAGTATATAATGATTTATGTGGACTATTTATTAAATGGCCAGTAGCGTTCCCTCTGAAAAACATCAAAATCGAAAACCTTTCTATGATCCTTGTAAAAGAATTTATATCACGCTATCGTGTCCCATAAGAGTTTCTTATGGACTGGGAGGACAATTAGAATCAGAAGCAGAACTCTTATACATGCATAATCTACGAAGAAAAAGAAAACCCTGAAGAGTCCGTATCATCCACAATCGTATGGCACAGTGGAAAAACTCAACCGAACTTAGTGTAAAATATAAAGTCCTTTTTGTGAACGGTCATAAGTATGACTGAGCTGTACACCTTCCACTATTCATAGCCCCCTATCGGTAGTTAAAGCTGACCAAAATTTTATAAACCTTGGAAAGTACTTCTCTAAATCCTGAAGAAGATATAGTGATCTGGAAGTGAACTATTTAGTTTGAGATTAGAAGAAACCAATAAGGAAACAGATAGTTCATTTTAATCGGATGAATCCATGTGCTAATTCTCTTAATTAACTACAAAAGGGAGGAAGGTGAGAAGCAACAGGAGTGAAAATTTATCTGTAGGTCTACTTTGAGATTAAACTCAAGTGAAGAGTTAGTTATTGTTGTAATAGTTATGAATATAAACATTTCATGTTCTATATCATTAAAAAAAAACTTATTAAGTTTAAAAATACTCCAACAATGTAACACAGTTAGTTTTGCAGACCTTTTCTTTCTTTTCATTGTCGTTTTTGGAGAGTAAGATCATTTTGTTGCACATTCTTATTTTATCCATCAGACACAAACTTGTAGTCAAACATAAGAGTGCAAAACTGTAGTCTCCTCAGTCTATACAGTTGCTGCATAACATAAAATAAAATAAAATTTCTTAGTTTGTGTTCTCATTCTCTCTCTATCTTCCTCACAAGCACGCATACGCATACAGATGCATTCTCCCTCATCCCCCACATATTGTTACACAGGCTTTGGTAATTTGGACGCACTGTAATGTGTATTACACTGCTACTTTGAAGTAATTTATGTCTTTACGGAACTCTTATAGCGGTTTGCCTGAGTATCGAAGCGGTAGGTATATCCGTTTAGCTGGGGGCAACATGCTACTCTTTCATGGCTTCTGAAGCCCACGTCTTAACCGACAGATAAATAGATTAATAGATAAATAGAGAAAAAAATACTTGCAATATGATTGGGACATGACCTAATTTTAAAATTAATACTGTACAGTTCAGAAATGAAAGTTATTAAAGCCTTATTTATGAAAATAAATCAATATGTGTTATTTTTAGGTCATGATAGACATAGGTCATACATTTGTTTAGAAGATAACAAATTTGTAAGTTCCAAAGATGAATTATTAGTATTATTATAATAGTTATTTTTTAGGGACATAAAAAGTAGTTAGTTATATTTAATTAATTAATTATAATGAATACACTTGATTAAGGAAAAAAAACCCGGAAGAAATTGCTCACAACCCCTCCTTTAATGAATTTCTTCATGCTAAAAATAAAATTTCAAGTTTATAAGTGAATGCATAAATAAGGAATAGGTAGTACATGAAAGTCCGTCCTCTGCGTAAACTGAGCAGTTTTCCATGAATATTTCACTAATGATGAATTGTTACAAGAGTAAATTACTTAACTTATTCAAGATAAGCGTTATCGCAGAGGATGTGGGATTTGGGCGTTGGTCGCAGGAGTAAAAAATCTAGACTAGGATGCCGTCGGTATCGGAATATTTAATTCCTTTTTCAGTACCAACATTACAACAGAATTACAGAATATAAAGACCAGTCATATGGTTATAATACAATAATTTATAATATAATATAATAATT
>KZ806987.1:813089-827612 GCA_000696205.2 Oncopeltus fasciatus
TATATATATATATAGTGTATAGATTTATATTTAAAGTAACCCAGCACTCTTTATTAATAAGACTAATTTAGTTTAGCATAGACAATCTTGCGATACAGTGCTGTATTGCGGGCAGCGTGCTTTTTCAATTGAAGGTTTTAATTGGGCTTTGAGTTAGATTTCAGTTTGATACTAATTGGAAACAAATAAAGCTTTTCTGAAATTAATCGATATTTGCCAATAATTCCTGCTAACCTATATATAATGGAGGTTGGACGAAAATCAAAGAAGACAGAGATAAACAACACCGTAATATTATTAATGTTTTGGGAAAGTATTATTACATAAAGTCCATGTATTTTGAATCTGAGTGGGCCATCCTTAGTTCATTGGTTAGCAGTCACTCATTAGCAGTATTCCCATGGGTATATCTCATGTAAGGGAGTAAACCCTCCTTATAATAACAAATTTTCCAAAATGTTAGCAGGAGTTGGGTTCAGGGCTCGTCAGCCTCTGCCGGAAAAACTTACAGGGTGGTATCCGAATGTGTGTATAGGTACAAGTAAGATCCCTGAGGTCTGGCTTACCCACATTTGAGTACCATATAAACGGCTAAATATCCAAATGGTCTATATAGTCAATCCCCATATATGGGAGGGAGGAAAAGTTAATTTCGTTTTATCCCAATAAGTGGCTTTATTGTCATTTATCGATTCTAAACCTTATTCAGTTATGACATATCCATTGATTGATCACATTTATTTTATTTATCCTTTTAAAGATGAATAATGGTTCCACGGTAAACTTCAATAAGATTACATGTGCTGTACATAAAGATATATAAATTTGCTAGAAAATTATACACATACATAAGTGTTTCCTACGATTTGAAAGAACTTATGAATTATCTTTTTGTTTTACGAAGCACATCTTACACTATTACAAATAACTTTATACAAATTTCATTAGATTGTAGATATTATAAAACATAGTTATATTTAAATTGATGTAATACCATATCTGTATATAATAATTGTTCTCATAGACAAACTGTTACGCCCATCCACCTGGGGTTTTAGCCAGTTTGAGTAAAGCATTGATTTTTATTTTTTTGCTCTTTCAAATTTCGTAGTATCCAGACGGTAATCATATAAAGAGGTGTTTTGAGTTTAGAGGGTGGGTCTAAGCAAAGGTAGAAGAAGAAGAAATATATTTCTATTCTTGGCCCAAAACAATTGTTTTTTACACAAGATGGTAGATATAGTATGTATACAATAAATACTATACTATTTACACATAAGCAAATGTAATTTGTGTTCACTAAAATATGGTAAAGTACGAGACATTTCTGGATTGTGAAATGTAGGCCCCTGATATTAAATATTAGCTTTAACAGGCTCAAGGTGTTAAAATGAGGGATTTTTTTGTTGATATATTCTTGTCGGAGAAATATTTACAGAGACTAGTACTATATTTCTGGCATTTTTTAATGTAGGATCGATAGAAGGAACTTTCCTAAAGCAGTGTGGGTACAGGAAAACGTATGTAGGGTAAGTGTAAATCTAATGTGGGTAAGGAAATCTGCTGAAAGTTTAGTCGGCGTCATTCCTGACTACCCCCTGAGGGATGTTGACCACAGTACTAACCCTAGGTAGAAGGGTGAGAACCTAATACGGCCAGTATTCCTAGCCTGACTGTGCCCTCGCCTGCACCACGACACCTCAGATAAGGCGACCCACATTTTTTATAACCCACTCTCAACCTCTCCCATATACTGGAGGAAAAAACTTCACAGCACTTTGGAGACTCTCAATTGAATACCGCATTTGATATCGCTTTCTTTCATTCTAGAAAGCCTGGAGTTTTAGGGTTTTTTGTTTTTTGTATTAGACTCTTCTTTCAAAACCCTTTACGCTTACAGTAGTGGTAAATTAGTTTTAAAAAAATTAAATTTCTTGAAGGACTTCAGATTTGTCTTAGTGGTTTTTCTTCTAGCTCATTATATGCCTTTATAGAAGAGAAAATTCTGTTCCTTCTAATCAAATAGTTTCCAGTTTTATTTTGGCTTGAACTAAAAAGTTGGTCGAATAAGCGCACCCAGAACTGCCAAGGTAGGAGCACTCGTTATAAGGTGATTGAGCTCTGAAGATAGAATCACTGATTTCGAAAGCGCACAACAATTATGGAAAAATATAAGAAATGTGTGAAGTACTGGATATTATTTGATTGACCTAACATAGAAAAATTTATAAATAAATGAGGCGAAATTTAATTTTAATCCGAGAACATAAAAATTTTACTGAAGATTTTTTTTTAATGTATTACTGTTGATTTTCCCATTGCAGTAAATCCAAAAATTACCCCAGAAATATGAAATTTTGAAGTCAATTTTTATTAATTTTAATAGTTTAAATGAATTTAAATCTTTTTATTTATTTAAATTTTGTTAATTACTAAAAAAATATTATTGTGTGTATTGGTGAAAGGCAACTTTTGTGTATCGGAATACACTTTCCCTTCGGAGAGTAAGCATTTTACATTTATATAATTTATTTAGTTGGAGAATATGATATTCTTGTACAGAAAAAAATTCAATTCCGAGTCAAACGAGTGTGAGTCAAAAAATTTACGTATTAAAGATTTAAGTATGGTGGCCACCACTGGACTCGCCTTCCCTCTTGCTAATTTTCTTCTTTTTTTTATAATATATTTACAGTGTCTGCTGAAGGTACCACTTTGTACCGGTGTAGATTTATATTCTATATTGTACAATAATATTATAATATAAATAAGTAAAAATTAAATATTAGGATATTATGAAAAAATAATTCGGTATCCATAAATAAATAAATGAATACATCACAGCTTCACAGCTGATTTTCTTTTTTATATGTTACAACATAATTCATCAATGAAATGCCTAATTGTCAAAGAATATTGCCCCAAAAAAAATCCTCCCCGTATACTTTGTTTAAAGATTATTTTATCTGAGGTAGCCTGTAACATTTATGTAAAGATATTGGTATTGAAATTGAACATATTACTAACATACAGATATATCAAGATTAAAAAAAGTTAGTTTTGCACGTCATTTATACCCAACAGGACTTTATAGTCACTGCAAAGAAATTCTTCAAGCAATGATTTTTAAAAAATCACACTCAGAAGCTTACTATACACCATGGATTTACCGCCATTTGTATCATTATTAGAAATAAGTTTTATACATTTATTTTGTTTATTATACAAATATTTATTTATTACATTTTGTTTATAATTAAACCTTTTGAAACCTGATGATATAGTGAATAAATATATACACAGATAAAAAAAAAAATGAAACGTCACTTTCCAGGGAGAAGGGGCCCATAGAGCTCAGTTATAGAAAAATTACAAATAATAATAACTAGAAAAATAGTTTGATATTAGCAATTTTGTCTAATACATCTTTCTTCTAATTACTCTCAGCACAGTTTTTGCTCTAATAACCTATAATTAACTAATAAATTATTAATTCCATAAATTAGTTTTTTAATAATAGTAATTTTAATTATAAAATAATATTGGATAAATTAGTTTTTTAATAAATGTAACAAAATTAATTTTTTGTGTGTTTTTCAAAACACGACCGTTTATTGATCAAATTTATTTATCCATAGTTATTCTAATCTATTTCTCAGTGATTCGCGCACATTTCAAAATGCTGAAGTCTGTAACAGGGCTTATGGTTACGAGAATCGTATATCGTACCATCCATCACCTTCGTGCCCCTACTACGTAGGAGTAGAACTTTACCAGTAACACTGCGAGAAGCACAGAAATTGTCAACAATGTCAGCTTGGTATCGTTCGGGAGACTGTCAATACAGAGGGTCCAACGAATTTTGTAACAGCTCTTGCCCCCCCCCCCCCCTTCGCTACACTAAAACGTATCATGTAATCACGTGTAATCACTAACATTCATGACGAATTCTCACAATAACCGATTTATACAAATGATCAATTAACTTTTCAAATAACTAACCTGGACTTTTCCAGGTCTTAAAAAGACCTTTCCGACTTAAAAAGATTAAGTCGTTTTAACAGATCCGATTCAAAGTGTTCCAGTAATTTGGAAATCCTAAATGTGCCACCGATGATGAGTTTTTGTTTTATAATTAACATTTTATATAACAATAAAAATATATCGTATTTCCCTATTCTCCATGAACTTGTTCATTATTGGAAATAGAAAAATATAATATTTTATATTTTTAAAAAACAAGAAAAACAATGGTTATGTCGAAGTATTATAAAATGTATACCTTTTACAATAACAACTTCTTATTAATATAACTAATAACATCTATTAACTAATATGATCACGTAGAAGTCCATAGTATTCAGAAATATTCATAAATACTTCTTCCGGGCTTACCCACATAGAAATGTTACTTTTTGCCGAGCTTTCGCACGTCAAGCGATGGCTGACGGCTGAATGTAAAAATCACTATATTTTCTTATAGGGAAATGAAGCTATTCACATTGGTACGACGACATATACATTTATATATATATATAACATTTTCAGTGAAAATGTAGTATAAAGTCGCATAATCGTACCAAGCTTCATTTCCCTATATAATACTGCTAATAATATATCGTGTGAATTTATATATTTATTATTATTGTTATACAAATTTAGGAATGATTCACTGATAATAAATAATAACAAATTGATTCAAAGTATCATATGAACTATAAATAAAATATTCTATCATGTGCATACTACATGAAATTATGTAAGTTTTTTTTTTTTTTTTTTACAAAATTCACATATAGCTTACTATGAAAAATTTATTTTTTAAAGTTGAGTTCCTAAAATGTGTTATCAATTATCTTCATTAAGAGCCAATGGAGAATAATATGATTTTTTAATTGTATTTCTTGTGTTTCAGCCAAGAGATAAAGGTTTATAGAGCTGTTATTTCAATATCTAAATTCATAATTAGTCTAGAGATAATCCATTGTTACGAAATTGTTGACAGTGTGATTTCGAATTTCCATATATTATTAAGAAAAGATAGTTGCGTTAAGCAATACTCATTGACGTAATAACTTATCACCAATAAATATTCACAATGATAAGATGACTCCCTCAATGCTGATCTAGCAAAACGAGAAAAATTGGCGATATTTCTCCAGTGATTTATTTCATGAGAGAATAATGGGGTCAAATCCTTCAGATACAATCTAATCTACAAAAGTGTGAACTATTAGAGATTTTCAAGCAATAATTTTTGGGTCGCAGCATCTGCACTAGCTTGAATAATCATTTAAAATCATAACTATTGAGTATGTAAGATATCTAAGCTTAAAATTTTACTTTTAGGAATTACACAATATTTATAAAACAGTTTTATTCTAATGGAAACTACTCCAAAATTTGTTGTGTTTACGAAATAATTAATAATATTAGAAGGTTTTTTTTTAAAGGATGCCGATATATCTATACTCCTGTTTTCCAATTTAAATCAATAATGTTTACCTATTTATGTTCTGCATTTTAATGTCGTAAATTCGCTAAAAAATATTTCGAAAACCGCAATTTTTTTTCAAAAATTGCATAAAAAAAAATATTCCTAGAAGTTTCGGCTTACACTGTAAACCATCCTCCAGGGAATCATGAGTGCGAGAGAAGAGCTTTTGTCAAAATGTATAAATATATATATTTATATATAACCAGTCAAAACTGGTTATATATATACTCTGCAGTTATGTAGATTTCAGTATTTTGACAATAACTCCTCTCTCGCCCTCATGATATTCTTGAAGATAGCTTGCAATGCAATTCGAAACATTGCTGAATTTTTAAAAATACACATTTTGAAAGAAAATTGTGGTACTTGTCAATTTTTGTTGTCAATTGTCAACTAAACCTTTAAACTCAGTATCATCTTTATGAGTGTCACGATGTTGATCAAAAAATTAATATTGAATCTGGTAAACCCCCCCCCCCCCCAGCATCCCATTTTTTTTTTCAAATTTTTACAATCTTGCCTACAAGTTTCGTCACAAAACTCTAAAACTGTTCTCTAGAGTACTTCTTGAGAATAGCCACACGCACACAGATAAAGGTACAAACATGACTTTGCTACTGTTAGACGAATACTGTTGCGAAATTCGGCCAAACAATAAAAACCATTGTTATGTACATTACTTGTCATTATACTGCTGAGTATATAAAACAGACTATATTTTTTTTTATTAATTAGATTATTATAATGAGTAGACAAGGGACCCACTTTAAAGGTGCAGTTTACTAAACCATAAGAGCCCTTATCATAAAATGAACGAAAGCATCAAATCATTCGCCCCAAGATCATGAGACATTTCCAGTACTTCTGATAAGGTTCTAAGGATGAAAGTGTTGAAGTTCACATGAATACATTTTGTGGAAAAGACAAGGGGTGATTATTAGTACATATTGCATATATAAAGTATAAAAAAAAATTAAATATTACATTCTAAAGTCCTTTGTTGGTTAATTATTGTTCTGGTGCTATTTAGTTTGTGGTGCATAATCTAGACTAGTATTGAAATACATCTTTTTGGTACAGTATGAAGTATGAAGAAGTATTCGATGCTTCGTAAATCGCCATATTCATTGAGAGACGTAATGTGACAGTCACATCTTCTAAAGATTTCTTAAATTCCTTGTCAGTTACTAAATAATGTCCTGCGAAAATAATCGAGTAATTTCTAAGAGCGGTGAGGATAAAACTTAATTAAATTATGAGATAGTCCTTTTGTGCCAAGTTTTTAGATTAGATTTTATTTTCGTTGATATAATTAGTTTAATACTAAAATATCAACTAAAATAAATCTATATTAAAGTAGATTAGGCATATAGTTTTAATATCCTATAAATAACCGTTTGCTATATTATATTATTTTGAAATACATATCACACTATATTAATTTACGACTATTAATGGGATAATATTTAAAACCAAAATGTTTATTTGAAGTTTCTTGCTTCTTCCTTAATAAAATTTTGCTGGAATTTTGTAATTGAATGTGGGAATTGTATAATTGTGTTTTATTTATTAGATTTTTAATTTTATTTTTAATTGTCTAATTTTAGTTCTGTCTATTGTTGTATTTAATTTGTTGTAGAATAATTTGTTATATTATCAAGTTTTTATTCTTATATAATTAATATCTTCATTATGCTTTTGTTTTTTACAGGAAGCAATGTTATTAATTTATTGATTGTATTAATCATTTTTGTTATCTTTGGTTGTATTTTTATTATGGACTGTGTTATTGCATTTATTTTTTGTATATTAATTAAAGATTATAGAAAATTGTTATTCATAAAAATAGTTTTAATTCTGTTAATTTTTTTATTTATATATTTGATTGAGGTTCTATTTTATGTAGTTAATGATCTTTAATAATCTATATTAGTAAACTAAATATGCCTTAAAATGTAATAGATGAGTAAAAAAATAATTGATTGTTCTGGTTGATGCTATTTATTTTGATTCCATTTCAATTCTATTTCGCTTTTTTTCTAATTAATTTTTCATCTAAAATATCAATTCATTATTATTTTCTATTTCTAAAGTGTATTTTATTTTTTGTGAAAAATATTAAATATTGCGAGTAACTTGTCAATTTAGTCCTATTACACACACACACACACACATATATATATATATGTTATTTTTCTTAATTATATTAGTAAATCATTCATACAGGTCGCTTATACGCGGAGTCAATATTTTAATCCTCTGAATTGTTTATTTTTAGGGCAATGGCATAATTGAGCAATTTAAATCTGGTGAGCAATTTGAAACTTTATTCGTTTGAAGCGCATGATAAGTCTTAGATTACCCTGCTTGAAAGATTTAAGACCTTGTTGGACATCCTTAAAGGACATATCCAAAAAGGGGGTCATAACCAGTTAAGGGGACATAGCCAAAAGATATCACCCCTTACATGAATGAAGGGCTTTAATTTCGACTTTTGCCCAAAATGATTGCAAGAATTAAGCAGCATGCAGTTCCCTATTTCTGTGAGTCCTCCTCCTGTTTTACTTCACAATGAGGAGTTCTGCTTGGGAGTGAGAGTGACAGATAGCCTACATGTAAGCCATTGCAGTTCGAAAAACATTAAAATGTTTCTTTTTATAAACTCAGTAATTTTCTATTTCAGAATATCATTGATAAAATTATAAATTATTTTAGTTTTCGCTATATTATTTTCCATTTAGGTCTAATATGCTATTTCTCATAAACTAATATCACTGATCAATCATCTGGTATTCGAAACTGTAGTTTAGGCAAGCTGAAATCGAATCCCACTTTCTATCAATTTTAAACTTCTAAAAAAACCTAATAGTGTTCTTCCATTTCGTCCAAGTCACCAATTCTCTTGTTCATTTTGATCATCTAGTATCTATCATCCAGGCTTTCTTGAATTTAAAAGAAATTTGTGCTTTTAGTAATTATAATTCAATCCGTCTTTTACTTCCTGGCTTCCAAGTAATAAAAAAAAAATCGTTTCAGCTTCCATTACAAATTTTTATATTTTACGCAATTACAAAATAATAAATGAGGTAAAATAATCTGCGTTTTTTTTTCTTTCCTCTTCATGTTCGTAAGCGCCTTGCAAGTATAAATGAAAAGTAAAATGAAGTAAAACTGTGATGGAAGATGAGATGGGGTTACCTAGCAACCCCCTCACCCCTGAGGGTTGAACACGCCCGCCCCACCTCTTTTGCAGCCATTGTCTCTTATTTCTGGCTCCTTCTGCGCATGGTCCAGGAAAACGAGTTCAATGTATTTCAACTCCTGAAATAATTTCAGTTATCAGTGACGCTTAATCACGCTCTATATATACATTTATATATATTTAATTGTATATATTTATACAAATTTAAAGAGAAAAATTGACAGTAAGTTTTGTTTTGAAATAAAGTACATAACTTAAAGTGCCTAATAAATAGATAAAATATGTTAATCGTGTTCATAATGCAAACTTCAAATTTTGTATCAAAACTTATGAACAATGCTTTAAACAAGAATGATTAAAAACCGTAAATCTGATTTGACATAACTTCTAAATTGAAGCCCCATACTGACAGCCAGCATTAACAGATGATCTCTCACATTTTCTACAACAAACGAACCAGCAGATATTATCCATCCACATTAATTTTGAACTGAAAAACAAAGCTTATAAATGAGCATTGCTCTTGAGCATATATATTTTTGTTTATAAAAAAATTTCTAGGACGTTTTGACTACCTTTACCAATAAAAATTCAAGTTTCCCATTTACGATTTGAAACATCCGACCAGTGTCTGGAATTTGTTTCGAAAAATGGAATGTCCTGTTGTTTACACTCCTTCATCAATGTCCTTAATTTGTCCTTATCTATCTGATGGAAACGTCACTCCTTTAACAAAGAAACGACAAAGTTACAAGACACCGTATTTCTAGAATGTTATATCTTCCTTCGTTAGAAATGAATCATGCGAATTTGAAAATTCTCCTTTGTGGCCCTTCTTCTTAGAGTTTGATTTTGGTCTGTAAAATTTTATTAATTTAGATTTATTATCATTTGATATAAAATAATTGTATTTCCTTCTAGCTGCCTTCACATCAGCGAAGAGGTTTTAGCTTTAACTACAACAGAAGAGAGTTTCTTCAACTGTTTATCTTAATGCATAAAAAGTACACCACCCTAACTGTATTTGTTTTAGTACTGTAGATTTCAAACAACTCGTCCAAAATGATTCGATATTGCTAATAATGATTTCAACCTTTATTTATTTATTTTTTTTTTTTTTTTAGAAAATTGAAGTGCAATTTTGTTTTGTTGCAATAATGGCTAGTTGAGCTAAGCCCGTTGCACTATTTCAATCAAAGCTTGAATTTTAAATTTATCTGTAAACCTCCAGTTGTTAAGGGTATTACTCATTTTTATTAATTGGCCATTGGGCTATATTAATGTATAGGAAACTTTAGAGTTTATAAACTTGCAATTCATTCAACAGGTGAGTACTTACTAATAGAAAATATTCCATAGCCAGCTTTTGCCTGACTAGAACTGCATCTTTATATAATTCGTAGATTAAATGTAATAAATAGATGTAAATAATAACTCATGATATATAAATAAAATATTATATTAATAATCCCTAATTATTATTATCTTTAACTGTAATTCTCTAAAATACTATTGTTATCATTATTAATTATTCTTTCTAATTGTTAATATTTTCTGTAGATTTTTAATATAATAGACTAAGAATCTATAGAGATAGATGCCTTTTTTTAGCGAGGAAAATATTTTGGACCAAGTTTTTTCTAAGATTCCTTGATTTATATTTATGCTACGCTTGAAAAACTTAGTAAGAAGAAAAATTCGAAATAAAATTTTTAACTCAATCACTTGTATGTTTTTGGCAATATACCTCAGAACTAATATGTCGCTGGTTGATTAATATTTTGTGTGCATTTAGACAATACTTTGTTTCTTTGAAGAATAATCAAATATAATTAGTGGAAACTAATGATACTTTCTTTCTTTCAAATACTAAAGTCTTCGATCTCATTCTCTTCCCATGTGAGTATACATAAAATGCGAAGATTTTAATTTAAATAATTCTTAATATAAATCATATTTTGTATTTATCGATCATTGGTTTAATAGCAAATTGTATAATTTTTGTAAGAGTTCTGTAAATGGATCATGAAATTGTGGTTAACATGCTTAATTTAAGGGATAGTAAATATCTCATGGATTAATGCCGACATTC
Organism: Oncopeltus fasciatus; assembly: GCA_000696205.2. Taxonomy (NCBI): domain Eukaryota; kingdom Metazoa; phylum Arthropoda; class Insecta; order Hemiptera; family Lygaeidae; genus Oncopeltus; species Oncopeltus fasciatus. The sequence continues at coordinate 823,881 of KZ806987.1, forward strand.
AAAAGTAATACATCTCGGTACACATTTGAAGAGTTCACGAGAACTACAAAATAATCTCGCTTTAATAATTAATCAAAAATTAATTTTTTAGTACATTTAAAAATATAAATTATCCATTTCGATCTCAAGGCTATCGCCTAATTAACGGGTTACATAAAAGTTGTATAATGTATCTTTTCTGTTTGTACTAGACACTGGTCTGTACAATACATCTTGTTAATGATAATTCTTGTTATGTTGATAATAAATGTTTGAAATTATTTATAATGTTTTATTAAGGATTTACTTTAATAAAGGTGAGTTTTCCGCACACCTAAGGTTTTCCGGTGTCGGAAACTTGGGTTTTTGTAATATTTTTTTTTTTTTTTTTTTTTTTTTTTTTTTTTTTTTTTTTTTTTTTTTTTTTTTTTTTTTTNTAAATACTAATTATTAATTGGAATTAACCTTCATCACTGCTTTCAGAAATTATCAATATAAATCAATATAATATAAATCAATATAAACGTATAAATGGAGTTGGGCCACATTCAAACTTGTTGCTGTAAGGTATGAGCAAGAAAATGAGTCTTCATTTACAAATAAAATTTTACCAATAAGAGTGGTTTACGTGTAATGTCTGGTTGGATATAAACAGTATTCAACCACAGTGACATTTATATTTAATTATTTACAATAAAAAAAATTGAAAACAAAGTTGTGAATTTACAAAATTGAAACATATAAAAGTTACATAGTGCAAGTGTATAATTAAAATTAGGGAATTAAGTATATTTCACAGTAAAACTTAATAGGTAATTCACATATTTTTAGGAATGGTACCGAAAATCATACACTTATATTTAAATAATCCCAAGATCTAGCTGCTGTAATTTGAATGCAAAGTAACTCGTTATGCCGCACTAAAATACTCACTATAAATTAGCATTTGTGAACTAGGAAATATAGTTGGCTGTGAGTATGATACAGGAATAATATAATACTTTTAATGCATATAAAATTTATATAATTATTATGTTTTTAATCGAATAAAAAAGTTTTTTAAAGATAAAATTATTGACAGTTTGATTGTTTTTTACAAGCTATATATTTTATAACTGGAGTTATTTTTTTAAAGTTTATTTATTATGTATTCGATTGAAGGATTTTGATAATATTCACACTGTTTATACAAGCTTTACATACCAGATAATGATTTTGATAATTTAATTGATCAAAATGTTCTTCCTACGAGCGAAGATAACGGATAAATTATTTTCTGCAAAGACTAGAATGGCTGGCTGGGTTATTAATGTCCTATAAAGTCAATAACCAAATCATTGAAACATATATGATTTATTATTTGAAAATAGTGCAAAAAAAAAGTAAATTCTATTCTTGCTCAAAGGTTTTAGTATTTAATTTGTTTGATAACAGATTAATGTGAATTTAATTTAATAAATTTAAGTACAAGGTTTAATTGTTAAAATCTATATTATTTAGAGACGTACTAAATCTCTAGTATTGTGAGAGGTATTAAATTATTTTATTATCATTATGAAAATTAAATTTTTATTTCATCTGTATTATTTGACTATATATTAAACTGTATATCAAATAACAATGCAGTTTAAAATAATAAATAAATACAAATATTAAAAGGGTACGAACGATTTTATGACAGTTTGTATTTCAAAATTAAATCCATCAAACTAAGAAGGAAGGACTTAAAGGTTAAAACTATTTATTGCAGGCCTGTTTTAATAACTATTTGTTAGAAATAATAAACCAAAAGCAACTTTTAGAAATATGTATTCAGTTAAATATATACAGATTCTTATCTGAAGAGAAAATCGCAAAACTAGTCGGGCAGTAAACAAGTGTTATTAGACTTGTTGTCTTTTATTTTTGACCTTTCATCTTCCAATAAAATGATACTGATTTCCTGTTTATTCTAGCCCAATTATTCTACAAATTTTCTAGCCAAGGTTGCCGTCTTAATTAATTAATCGGTATTGGTTGTGAAATTGGGATAGATCTTGCTGTCAGGGACATCAGGATTTAGGATTCTGGCGGAAGTGAAGGGCTTAGGAACTTAATCGGTATTGGTTGTAAAATTAGGATAGATTTAGCTGACAGGAATCCAGGATCTAGGATTCTGGTGGAAGTGGAGGGCTTAGGAACTTAATCGGTATTGGTTGTAAAATTAGGATAGATCTAGCTGACAGGTATCCAGGATCTAGGATTCCGGTGGAAGTGAAGGGCTTAGGAACTTAATCGGTATTGGTTGTGAAATTGGGATAGATCTAACTGACAGGAATCCAGGATCTAGGATTCTGGTGGAAGTGGAGGGCTTAGGAACTTAATCAGTATTGATTGTAAAATTAGGATAGATCTAGCTGACAGGTATCCAGGATCTAGGATTCCGGTGGAAGTGAAGGACTTAGGAACTTAATCGGTATTGGTTGTGAAATTGGGATAGATCTAACTGACAGGAATTCAGGATCTAGGATTCTGGTGGAAGTGGAGGGCTTAGGAACTAAATCGGTATTGGTTGTAAAATTGGGATAGACCTAGCTGACAGGAATACAGAATCTAGGATTCCGGTGGCAGTGAAGGGCTTAGGAACATCCCCTTTGGGCAGCCGATAAGTACAAGCATTGGTGGAAGGCAGGCCTCAATATCCGCCTTGTTCCGCTCCCCCGATCTAGCGTGAATCCTCTGCCACACCCGGAAAAGGCTGACAGCCAATTTGACATCTTGACTCCTACACTTTGGCGTTTCCTGCCAAGCGCTCATTCAAGAATAAGAAGTTTTCTCGAGTTACTCAAGATGCACTAGATGTAGCGGCTATCCACCAAGATAGATAGTTACAATTCGATATCAGTGACATGAGAGTATCCATAGGAAGCTGAAGAACAGCTTAAGAAACGCTTTTCGAAAAGATACTTAGGATAAACAAAGCTAAAAGGAGCTTCTTTTGATTCATACAACTGGAAACTTCTGGCGGTAAAGACAGCCAAAATAATCCAAGTTTTAAAGTAAACTCTTCTCTTTTTGGTCTAATTATAATTATAGAGTGGTGATTTGTAATCTGTACCAATGCATATGTATTATATTGAAGTATGTTCACGCTTATAATTATAAGCGTGAACATACTTCAATATAATACATATGCATTGGTACAGATTACAAATCACGACTCTATATTTTTTTCAAGTAATCATTTATTATTAAACAAAGCAGGGATAGCGAATTGTGTAGCAGTAAAAGTTACATTTGAAAGTCTAGGAGGAAAATTTTCCTATTTAAGAAAAATAATCTGTTCTGAATTGTCAGATTATTCACAGCAAACTTTCAGAATAATAAAGCAAATATCTAAGTGTCCATCAACATCTTAAAATAAAAAAAATTACTTTTAAAAGCGTATTAATTAAATTAAAAGAAGGTTGGGGAGTCAGGTTAGTGTAGGGGATTTGTTCTTAATTCCTAAGCTGGTTTACATTCCACCTTGAACACGCCTTGGTGCTTATTGAGAAATAAAAGCTTTCCTTCAACCATGAGTGTTTAGAGTAGGATAGCTACCTGTAGTCTCGCACTATTGTCATCTTGGTTCTATTGTGAGTTTAAAAATAGAAACCATGCTAATTCAATAATATTTTACAATTAAGAAAATCAATCATCTCAACACAATGAAAAAGGGCAGTATATCCACTACTAATATTGTACTTTTTGAAAATTATATTATATTATAAT
>KZ806987.1:827618-857498 GCA_000696205.2 Oncopeltus fasciatus
TATAATTATATTAATAATTATATTAATAGGTTATTGTAGAGAAAAATAATTTCTTTAAAGCTCTATAGTAATTTCTCTCTGCTTGTTTTCTAGAAAAGAAGCAGTTTCAAAACTATTTGTTGTGGAAAACGGTCTTTCTTGAGATCAAATACCACTGAAGCCAAGTCCCAATAAATATATTATAGGCGATAAACATCTAGATTATAACGCCTTAGCTAGTCACTGTTAGGAGGTTTGTATTTTTTCTGCTAGTACAGATGGGGTTAGACTTGTTACTAGCCAAGCATATAGTTAACATTGCACTACATAAAAACGCGCTTGCTATAATATATATCGAACTAGTATGCTATTCCCAGAGGTATCAAGTGTAAGTGAAAATTATATATTTAAAACTAACTACTCAGAATAAATAGAAATATGAACTAAATTATACAAGCATTTACCTTTCACCAAATAAATTAGTTGATATTTCTGATCTTTTATTCGATTTAATGCGTTCTACAATTTTGTAATTACTTGTCATATAAATTCGATTAATTATTAGCAATTTTCTGCAATGGCTTTGACACTCAGCATAAATGTATCACAATTATATAATTGGATTATTTTTGCCAATATAATAACGTCAATCTCAGTGCACCCTTACACACACACACACACACACACACACACACACACACATATTTTCTTTATAAAAATGTTATTTTTCAAACAAAACTTTTCGACTTTTGCCTTAACGGGTGCACTTTGAAAAGTAGTTATATTATATAAGAGAGGCAACGGTCTACATAAATCAGATTATTGTGAATTTAAAAAAAATGACAATTGTAGAGTTCGGATTTTAAACTTTTAAACTTGAGAAATCTATTAAGAATAATTATGCAAACTATTGATAAATAATTTTTAAAACGTGTTCTGTTCCAAACTTTGGTTTGGATTGTACTAAGCGATTGGAGAATGTGGGAAGCCACTATGATAATATTTGCACAAAAGCTCTACATACACAAGTCAATATAATGTCCGATTAACATGCATCTAAATCTACTGTATCTACAAAATGGATTGATCAATGCCAGGGGGGGGGGGAGTTATGTGAACAGAAGTATTAACTAATGTAATTTACGTCAGTAACACATGTTGTTATTATTGGTTACAATACCATCACCGTATAGTTCATTGGACCATTTTTCTTCATATCAAGTTGGGGAGATTGAACAAGTCCGCTTACTTAAAGCAATAGCTTTCTAAGTTAAGTGTTTTTTTTTTGTTCTCTTAAAATATTTCAAGATATCCCTTATTATATTTTGTGTCTCATAATTAAGATCATAACCTGCATTTCTCAACGCAGTTCTTCGACTATATTAAAGAAAAAAAAACCCGATTTCCAGGGTTAATATTCTATTGATTAAAACAATGAGTTTATTTTATTAACATTTGGAATAACTATTATTAATACTATTAACAATTAACAATCAAATAATACTATTAATGTCTTCTCTCTGGTTTTAGTCTCATTGATTACAAATCCAACTTGGCTCCATTGAGCTTAGGCGATTGTATGCGGGCTGTTTTTTTCATTTAAATAAAACGATAATGCGGGTCAGAACTCACAAGGCTTACAATAATTGTTAACATGACATTAATTCTAACGTGTGTTTCCTTATAAATCTTATTACCTCCATTCCAAGTTACGCAAATCCCTTTTAAAATATAAGAGCCACCTAGTGATTTTAGAAATTCAGCTCTCAAATACGTTTTCCTGAACAAATACAGGTGGGGCTGAACTAGGAGTTTAATACCACCGATATTATTTACACACACTGATACACTCCTAGATTCAATTTGAGAACGGCACACAACTTTTACACGCATTATATTCTACGTAAAACTTACAATCTTTTTGTGAATGGGGTCTACAAAATGGAACTAGTGATTCAGAATTCGTTAATTGTATAAGGACATTATCTTCTTTCGATTTTCGCTGGTTGGCTGAAATATATAATATCAGATGTGGGTGTTAAACCTTAGAATTCATTTACTATCTTCTGAATGTTATTATGATTTGGCCGAAAGAAGGCAAGGAAAGGAATAACTCTCTTCTAAATAATGAAATTGATTGTGGTTTGTAATCCCATGTTAAATTTTCTATAAGAAATGCAAATGGAGCCAGAAAAAAAAATTCTTAATAGCTCAGCTGTGAATAAAACCCGGGTTTCCTACTAAAATTTACATGTCATATGGGATTACATGCCACAATTAATTTAATTATTAAAAAATGTAATTTCGGAAAAAAAAACGAGAGTCTAACAAATAGCTGGCAATATGAGCTCCTTCGAGTATAAGACTATATATTCATCTTACTTGGATTTTAGACTGGAAGTAAAGTGCGGGGAGTTGGAGAGATTACTAACCTGCCTCGGTGGTATAGGAGTCAGCATACCTGCCCGGAAAGTAAGAGACCCGGGTAAAAATTCACGGCTGAGATAGTAAGATTTTTTTCCTGACTCCCTAGCATTTCTTGCAGAATAATTCTCTGATTTATGGTGATTTTTAATAAATAAAAAAAAAATCGACAGGAATGTAATTACTGCATTTACGTCAAAGCTTATGTCGGAGAAGAAATCTGGTCAGCTAATCCATGATTATGTGGGACCAATGGGTCGAATCTAAATTTCTTCTTCGGGATCAGGGCTTCTCGTTCTCAGGGCGGGAAAGAATGATCGATACTTATTCAAATCCGAAAAAAAGGATTCTTTTCGTTTAGGCTTTCATGCTTTCATCGTGCTTCACGCCTCTCGTCACAATGGCTGCACAGAACACATGTGCAGAAAGGACCAAGACCAGCGTATCTAGAGGATATCCCACCCTGGACCCAGGATTGTCTAAAACGTATCCAGAGGTACTTCCAACCGCAGCAATAAAGAGACATATGTATTAGCTGAATTAGGGAAAGTAAAGTATGGAGAAGCAAAAGGACTTCCCAATAGCAAATCCACAGGCAAAATGAGAAATCTTATGGGTGATCTGATATACCTGTAAGGTGAAGTTGTCTTATGAACTTCGAAAAATCTTAATTGTCAAACAATTAATGAGAGGGAATAGAATAAAAACTCTAACTGACCCAGCCAGGAATTCCTGGCTGGGGCAGTTAGATTTTTTATTCTATTCCCTCTCATTAATTGTTTAAAATTTACGTGGGATAAAAAAACCACAACCAAATAAAATATTTATAAAGAAAAAATTAAATAAAGTAAATGACGAGAGTCGACAAAATGTATGACAATGTCAGCTCCTTCGAGTACAAGACGAAGTTCTTGTCTTTCTCGTAGGTTAGGCTCTCGCCAATGTAGAGGGAATTGAATGAGATACCTGGCGCGTACTGGTAGCACAACTGGCAAGTGCACCGGCCCGGATAGCAGGAGATCCAGGTTCGTTTCCTGGCTGGGACAGTTAGATTTTTTATTCTATTCCCTCTCATTAATTGTTTAAAATTTACGTGGGATAAAAAACCACAACCAAATAAAATATTTATAAGTCTTATTTGTCCTTCGTATTGAGCAAGAATTATTCAAAATTAAATTTAATAAGGATATAAGTTTTATTTTCAGTAACACAACTGGTCGCTTGAATAAATTTTTTTTTTTGAGACTGTCAATAAACAGTTAAAATATTTTTTCAGCATATATGTATGACAGAATTCAAATACTTTAAATTTGTGACTTCTCATTTGTAACTAAAAATTCTAAAGAAACAAACAGTTGGAACAAACACAATTTTTGTTTTCTTTAATCTAGTGTCGCTAAATAATTGTAATAATTGTTATTTTGAATAGCTTGATTCATGTCGCGAAATTTACTGAAAAGTCCAATTCTCGCCTTACATCTTATAAATTTATTCAGTAAATGCAAATATGTATCAATGACAATTGAAACTGTCCTCATTCGCTATAACGAATATATTAGAATATGTACATTATTATACATAGTAATGACAAGGACACCTACAGTTGTGTACCAATAAAGACTCAAGTTTCTCTAGTGTCCATTGAACTTCTTCATGTAGTATTTCAGTATTTATTACAAGGACAGGAAACAAGATGTATTCTGAAACAAAACTAAAATATGTACTATAGTAACCGTTTATATACATATGTAATTAGATCTAGTATACAATATTATGAATTTTTGGAGTAGAAAACGTCTGAGCGATAAATATATAATTTTGGGTAAAATTTATTTTATAATTTTATCCAAATTCTTAATCTCGTGAAAGCTGTAAATCACAGATCCAGGAAGATGGCAAATGAGGATGTTGGATGACTACTGATGGAGGGTACAGGAGCGTACGTCTACACGAGGAGTCGGGTTGTGGGATCTGTGCCACGTGGTCGCGAGGCAGATCTGTCTGAGGTGGGGGGGGGGCGAGTTAGATCGATACGGGGCAAGTCGGCTGGCGGCGATAGCATCTAACCCGCCATCATAAGCCGCAGTACATACCCCTTCTATTTCTGGGGGTAGATCAAGTACACGCTACACGACCTCCTCCCGATTATTGACCCGCTAAAGTACCCGCCGAAATATAAAACCATCGGGAGATAACACCAACTCTAGAACCTTGGAACAGTGAAACATTTCTGTCAGGCGCTAGGTCAATTGTTATCAAAATAGGAACATAATTGTGATAAAATTAGTTCTTATTATATCTTATGTTTTGACCTTAATTTCAATTCTTCTTCTTCTTCTTAAAAAAAAAAAAATACATTAATATAAATTAAAAACTAAAATATTATTTTGTATCTTATTTTGAACTACCCTTACTTGGCACATTTAATGTAGAATCCGGCTTACCACAGGCAAGAATTTGAATCCCGGCCTGGGCAGGCTTTTATGGAAATAAAAGCTTTTCTAGTGATATAGTTGTTTAGAACAGAGTGTGATTATCAGTGGATAACTCCTCTCTCTATGATACTCAATGGTTAAATGACTATATGCGGCGGAAAGAGTCATTATACAATATTACAAAAAATAAAAAATAAAAAATCTTTGACTATTACTATAACTTTTTGAGGACTCTAAAAATTATTTTGTAGTTTTATGATAACTGTTTTAACGAGTTTGGTAAATAGTAATTAATATTAAATACACCTTGGTCTTCTAGGTGATTTGTAGATCTGTGATCAGCCTTAATTTATTTGTCAGGCTAGTTTTCAAAAGCAATAACATGTATTGAATATATATGAACAATCTTAAAGTACATAATTTTTTTTATATTATTTGTAAACATTTCCACCGCTCAATTAGGTAGTTTGTAACGCTAGAATGTGATAAATAATGTAAAATTAAATTCATTTATACTAATAGGGGAGTGAACAAAAAATAAATGTTGTTTTTTGGGAATTGTTATATACTCCTTTGTTATACCTGTGTTATACCTATGGATTGTTATACCTATGGTTTGTTATTAATATGGATTATTATATCTTTGGAATGTTGTTTTTGGAGTTTTTGTAATAAATATTGTCGAGGGGAAACCCCTGGTCGATAGAAAAATAGCTGTTTTGAACATAAGCTATTTTAACCATGAACTTAAAATTCTCAAACAACGAATTTGACCAACAATTCAATCATGTCATCTGATCATGCCCATTTTGTAATATATATCTCCCAAGAGCAATGAAAAAATATATTTCAAATCTCACATAAACCAGTCCAGTGTTTTTCAGTCCACATTTTCCTATATAGAATCAAATTCCATCGCTCTCATACATCGGGATGATGTAATGAATATAGTTTGGCCACACATTGGGTATTTATATATCTGTACAGTGTGCTATCCACGGAACACAATAATAAGCAATTTGTTCTAATCGAATGGCTCTCCGGGCTGAGGAGATAATTATAACAAATTTATGTGTCGTTAAAGATAGCTCCCATCGTAGATAAAGATTTTCCTCTTTATCTACGAGGGGCATTGTAAACATCTCTCGACTCTAAGTAATTAGAGCAGATTCATAGCGCGCTCTCCCGCTATCTGGGGTCCTCGGTTATCGGAGCTGTGTCCGTTCGGCTCCGAGATAAGATAAGGCCGGCGGCGTATGGGAAGCGGGCAGAGGCTGCTCTCTTCTACATAACTCTGTAGCGCTCTGCAGATACAGCCTCCTCCGGGCTCGCCAGTAACGCCAGGATCACCAGACCAAAGTCTTTACATCCCGAGTGATTTGTTGTGTTTGTCCATTCCTCCCGGGAATGGATTTGTCCCAATACTATTTATTAAAAAAGAGAGAATCCTACATGGATTCTACATATATATCCTACATATTACATATATATGAAGAAAATTTCAAAATAAATGAATAAAATGTTTATTAATAAAATTTCACTCTTAACTAAAGAGATTGATAAGATGAGATCAAGATATATCTCCAAATTGCAATTTTTTAATTGATTTTCTTAAAAAATAAAAGCATTATCTTTTACAAACATTTTATGATAAATGTTTGATTTCACGTGGGATTTGAAAGTTGAATAATAAAAAAATTACTGTCGTGGTTCTTAAACTGTTCGCAAATTTTTTTTTAAATCAATGAATGAGTTTTATAACTTTATATAAAGATTAAAACTATTTAGTTTGTTCGTTTCGATATTTTTACCATCCTATATATTAGACCTAAAGTAAAAAGGAAATCACTATAACAACATACACACACATACATATATGGGCCGCTTATTTTGAAAGTGGCCTAACTCCATTTTTCTTCAAATCGAGGTATTTAAAGTTTTGTGTTTCAATGAATTTAAAAATATACGTATAGGATACTAATGATTTATATTGCTTAAGCTTATCTAAGGATTCGATGCTTTAATTTTAATGTTTTTTAATTTTTGGCATTTATCTTTGCGCGGTTGGTGGAAATTTTCAAATATTTTCCAATAAGTCCACTCATTAACGGCTTTTATTCCATTTTCCTCGCAGTGAAGCTCGTATAAATTAAACATTTATCTGATAGTTAGATCTGTACGTAAATAATTTCTATTAGGATTATGAGAACTGGTATAATGGGATTCAAAATTAGGAAAACTTTCAATATGTTTTTGAACGTGCATTTTCGCTTCTTCAGATAATTGTCTTGATGATCCAATCATATTCCCACATATATGTTTGCCCACATTTGCAGAGTTTAGTACTCTTTTTAAGCGTCATTCGCTAACTTTAAATGTATCCAAAAATAACTTTTTACATACGGGAATTTTTCCGTTTTTAAAACATAACAAATTACAAACACATTTTGTTTTTTAAAATCTGCCAAACCCCAAAACTTCTCAAAAATATTCCTTCTTTCTTCTTTACTGTAATTTTTTATGCAAGCATTCCGACAACCAAAATATTTGTTTTTGAAAATTTTTTCAGGAACAATATTTCCGGTATTAATGGCATATCTTTTTCCCGAATTTCGCTTAAAGTTTCGCACTTTTTGGATGTATGTTCGATCAATCATTTCTATTTTATTATTCGGATCTTCATCCTCTGAAGACGAATATTGTTGTAGAATTCGGTTTCTTTTTCGATTTTTTTAATAATTATTAATCACTATCTGAACTAATTAATAGTCTTGTTCTGTTTTTCGTCATGGGTGAAATGATTGATAGTACATTTTAAGTTATAAATAAATTAAACGTGCAGGTTATTCAACTTACGCAATTGTCCCAAAAATGAGGTTAACTTGTAAATACTAATTATTAATTGGAATTAACCTTCATCACTGCTTTCAGAAATTATCAATATAAATCAATATAATATAAATCAATATAAACGTATAAATGGAGTTGGGCCACATTCAAACTTGTTGCTGTAAGGTATGAGCAAGAAAATGAGTCTTCATTTACAAATAAAATTTTACCAATAAGAGTGGTTTACGTGTAATGTCTGGTTGGATATAAACAGTATTCAACCACAGTGACATTTATATTTAATTATTTACAATAAAAAAAATTGAAAACAAAGTTGTGAATTTACAAAATTGAAACATATAAAAGTTACATAGTGCAAGTGTATAATTAAAATTAGGGAATTAAGTATATTTCACAGTAAAACTTAATAGGTAATTCACATATTTTTAGGAATGGTACCGAAAATCATACACTTATATTTAAATAATCCCAAGATCTAGCTGCTGTAATTTGAATGCAAAGTAACTCGTTATGCCGCACTAAAATACTCACTATAAATTAGCATTTGTGAACTAGGAAATATAGTTGGCTGTGAGTATGATACAGGAATAATATAATACTTTTAATGCATATAAAATTTATATAATTATTCTAGAATATAGTCTATTAAATAACAAAACAATAGCATTAGGATTGGGGGTTAACCTGAATCTCTACTCTTGATAAGAAAATTTTATAAAACTACAGGGGCAAAAATTACCATTGGAACGCAACATACTAGACCTTTATTTTATTAAGTGTTAGCCTCCCTTTCATCTATTTAGGTTCATGGAGGGAGGGGCTATCTTCAGGTTTCCATCCTATTCTAAACATCCGTGACCCAGGATTGCTCAAGGCGGGATTTGAACCCGCAGCGCCACGATTGCTGCGCCCGAACGGATCCCATGAGGTATCCTGGCCTAAAATTCTTGCCTTCAAAAATTTCGCTCAAATGAAACATGGATTCCAGGCCACGGAGCACGGAAATAATGTACCAAATACCATAAGGAGGGAATTAATGCGTACATAAATAATAGTTACTAATGGACCAAGAGTATAAAGCAGGCTGTATTCGTCCCAGCCATATCTGTTGGTCCCCCAGTTTAGGGATTCATGGATTTCAGCTCCCAGCGAATTAGTTGGTGGAGATGGATTTAATTATATAAAAGCATACACAAATGCTTTATATGTTTTACATAAACATTTTAAGGTTCTAAGGAGTAAATGCTATAGAAAAAAGACAGGAATTTATTTATTAAACTTGTGTGTCAAAGCAAACAATTCATATAGCGATTAATTAGCAGAACTTTTACAACTTTCAAAATTTAGAGTTAAAAAAAAAATTGAATTAGGAAATATAATTACTTCTTAAAAGTAAAACCTGAAATTACTATTGTTTTGCATTTATGATTGATTAATTCTAATTATTTATCGTGATAAAACACCTAATAATAAAAATACATAGTATATTCAGGTACAAAATTTAACCTTCAACCATAATTAGAATAAAAAGTTATTCTTATTAACCATGATCAGAAGTTCGCTACAAAACCAAAAATTATCATAACGAAAAAACTACTGACAAATGTAAATAAATACTTAAATATAGGAACTATAAATATCAAACAGAATATTTAAAATTATTACCAACTTACAATGATAATTATTTTTTCTTTACTTAATTAATCATCAATCTCTTTGCTTATAATGAAACATAGCTATGCAAATAGCTAAATAAATAAATGTTTTTTTATTATTCAATTTAATATTAGTTTAGAAGATTATTTGTAGAAAAACTGTAAAATGTAAGTGTAAAATGTAATTTCATTGTATTTATGTTTAATGAAATTAATTTTTTTAAACGCATATGTATGAAAGATATTTAAGAAAAGAGCCATCACTATTTAAAATATAGGAATTGAATTCTGTATTTGAGCTTTCCATTGCAATATCTTAATATAATTCATTTCTCTATTGAAATCGGACAAGGGAGAACCTGGATGGAGATCAAAATGCATAATTTCAATATCTTTGTTATTGGTTTGAGTTAAGGAAAAGTTTAAAGAGTATAAAAGATGTAAAAATGTTATTTACTAACAGTTATGTCCTACAAAATGTTTACAAGAAACGCTTGTTGAGGAAGAAATTTACGATTGTAACTATGTTAGTTGAATCTACCTTACCTGCCAGTTTGGAAGAAATATGGCAGAGTGCCTTGGGAACAACCCCTCTACAGTGGATGGGCAGTTAAAATTTCTTAAAAAAGCAGGTATAGCCCGGAAAATCTAAATTAAAGAATGAGATATTATTTATTATTTTAGTTAATAATAATTTATTTATTATAATTTATTAAATATATAATAATATTTAAATTAAAAAAAATCCATTAATTTAGGTTGTTATAGTGGTCGAAATAATCCTGATTCCTGTATTTTATTAACTGATTTATTATTTATTAAGGGGTATTTATAGGGCGTAATAACGTAGAAGTTGATTGCCCTTCAATCTACTACTACTACTACCCTTACCGGCCAGTCTAGAGCAAACCTTTACACTCATTGTTCTTTACAGTTTACAAATTAAGATCTCTTTAAGTACTCTTATATATATCCATCTTTATTGAAACAGGGGAAATTTGCTTAGACTACGCAGCCGCTGCGTGTCGGCCATTTAGTTCCCTGGCTTTACATAGACTTGTTTTCTACTGAAGCTTTATAATATCGCTTCATATTCATTTCTATCAGTGTATCACATTGAAGTGGGCATATCCTTAAAAAAAGCTTATTGTAAAATTAAGTTGCTACCACACCAGATTTTTTAGTGACAGAAACAACTTCAAGATGTTGAATATTGATAACTGCGTCAAGTACAGACTCACTTAAAGAACGTGACTGTTAAGAAAATAAAATCTCCAGGAATATTTATTAAGTAAAAGAAGATTTTTTTATCTTTGCATAACATATATATATATTCCTTAATTCTGCTTGGCAAGCACCCCATAAATGTAAAAATTCTTATCAGCGATGAAATTATTTTCTGATAAAAGAAGAAAACAACACGATGCTAATACATATGCATCTAGTGAGTTGGCCTGCGAACACAGGTTGTTACGAAAGAGGGGAGGGGCGTTAGGGCTATGGTATCTCCACTGCTTGCGATAGCCTCTCACTGCCCCGACTTATCGCCACTGATAAGAGCCCGCTTATCTCTCCACCAATATAACTATAATTGGTGGAGAGAGCGATATCTTCTTCTCGGCTGGACCATGGACTCCCCCATCCACCCTCTGGCAGTGGGTACTCGGGCCACTTGGGTCTACTCATTGCAGAGGGCGTCCAATAGACGTTGTACCTCAAAATATTAAGAAAGCAGAAAATGACTGAAGAATCGCATAGAAAATAAAAGTCCGCCACACCGGAGCCGCGTGAGCTAAGCGAATTCCTCAATGTAGTGATTGATGAATATTTTTTTTTTTTTTTTTACTGTGTTAGCCTCCCTTGCAACCACTTAGGGTCATTGGAGGGATGGGCTATCTACAGGTTGCCACCCTATTCTAAACACCTATGGCTCAGGACAAGCTTCTATATTATAAATAAAAGATTGACCTGGGCGGGATTTGAACCCGCGGCGTCAGGATTGCGAGACCCGTACGGATCCCCTGTGCTAGCCTGGCGCCCCTGTGAATATTTTTATTTAAAATTTTCATTGCAAGTTATCTCCTGTACTTTAGAAAATATCTTTCATCAGTTAACGAATCTTGTTTCAATTTAATTGCTGACTAATTATTACGTCCTCTACATAGAAAATACTTTTTTTACTTCGACTTGACTTTTCATCTAATCATTACTCATATTTATCCGATTTCATTCAATAATGAACTCACCCTTTCATTTTACATAAATCTGTGTTGAGTTTTATTACTCTAAATAAGTATCACGGCTACTAAACTGAAAAAAAAAAAAAAAAACTTTTTACGCACAAATGACATTGCAGTTTTGACATTTAAAATCTATATGTCAAATTGAGAAAAACAACCTATTGGGGCTTCTAGACCATAAAGGTAAAAACTGGCGGTTCGGGGAAACTCCCATTTCTAATTGTTTAATTTGGTTTTTATGTCTTAAAATGTATCTTTTATCAATAAACATATTTGTGTTGAGTTTTATTACTTTTAAATAAATAGTACGACAAAAAAAAAAACTTTATGTACTCGCACTTGACATTTCAGATTATACCACTCAATTACTCGCCCTATAACAAACTCAGAGATATTCCAAAATTTTATTGAAAACGAAAAAAAAAGCCAAAATACAACTACTTGTAGCTTCTAGGCCGTAATATTAAAATATACGATATGGAAAGGCCCCTACTACTTCTTGTTCGATTTCTCTGTGTGTAACTCATAAAAAACTCCTTTTATGAATGAATAATGTTGACACAGAGTATCCGTTACCCTAAACTAAACATTACCCGCGCTAAAGTGACAAAATTATTATTTACACGCACTTGACATTTCAGGTAATCCTCAACTCCTATTGGTCCGATCAATAACGTATTAGCCTTTCAAATTACATTGACAGAGTTCCTCAGTCACGCTGAAATACACACACACACACACACACACAGTCCCTAAGCTCTAAGCTATTAATAAGTAGCCTTCATCCCATGAGAATGGGATGAAGGTTACTTATTAATAAAAATAATCAGAAAAAAAAATTTTTATTTCTGCCAACTATTATACAATGTTTACGATTTACAATAAAAATAAAAATGTACGATGGTGTTACTTATACTTTTTTTAAACAATCAAAGGAGGGGAGAGATATTTTCAAGGGGAGCTTAAAGAAAAATGTATATTTTTGGCTCAGCTTGTATTTTTATTTGTGCCTCATAATAATAGTATGAAAATATAAATTGCCGCTTTAAAGTAAGTATATTTTCTGAAAAATTGAAGTGTACTATGGTGATATCTCTTCATAATAAAAATAATAAAATCATCCCAAAGAATTATGTGCATCGGTATTATATATGTGGGTTTAACACACCCATTACTGGCATAATGTAAAATGGTAATGTTTAAATAGTTACATGATATAACCTAAATTCTCAGGTTCCAATTCATGTAATTTTTAGAGGACCACATTTTTAGCGATTCCTAAGTGGGATCGTATTGGCATCTAAGGATGCTGCTAAGACAAGTAAACGGCTTATTCGTTATTGCACTTGTAACGAGATGTAGGAGATGACTCCTTCAAGTCTTCTGTTCTCGACTTATTTTTGACTGGTTCAAGTTGACTTGGGCCTCCTGGCGAGAAAGAGGTTAGAGCCGCCTGCCAAACCACTCGCTGAAACCAGTCCGCTACACGGCCCACTGTACAAGTACCTACAGAAATGTCGCCGGGCTGGTCTTTTTTCACTGGGGACCCGGTAGATTTCTCTCCATTTTATAACAAATTTCGCTGTCCTACAGAATTAAAACTAAATTTTTTTTTGGAATAGAAAAAATAGAACTTACTCAAATAATATTTGAATAATTTAAACATAAAATGTGGCAATTGAATGTTATTAAATATTAATTTTAACTTTTAATAAATAAAATTTAGTATTTTAGGTCGAAATAATCCTGATTCCTGTATTTTATTAACTGATTTATAGTGGACATATTAAGGGGTATTTATAGGGCGTAATAACCTAGAAGTTGATTGCCCTTCAATGATCTACTACAACAACTACTACATTCAAAAATGACTTTATGCATCCCTTGTGTTTCTATACACTGTGAAAACTAATATTTTTATTCTAAGATGATTTTAGTTGGGGTTCGGTCGGGGTTCTCTTTCTAATATTTTTATTTTTATTTGAATGTGATAGAGCGAACAGTTAAACATGTATAATTTAGTTTCACGTAGGCTTCGACGGTCGTCAGAAGCATTTACCGTTTCTTCTTCCGGGTTGGACCGTGTCAAATTGNTTGACGGACTTTCCATCTAAATCTTCCGTCATATATGTGACGAAAGATTTACATATATATATGTATATATATATATATATATTATATATATCATTACCAGTTGAATAATTCCATTAAAGCATAGAGAATAACATATATTTCAAATTGTATGAAATAATGATTTTTATTTTTTAATAGTCATATCACGGTCTAAAATTTGAATCATGTCCATCGTATTTGCATCTAAAAATTACAACAAAAAAACAAAGTTAAAAATCTTTACAAGTATATATTCAAAAGAAATTTAACAAAGAAGCTTTTAATATAGAAATCATAAAAATAAAATATCAACACCTGAGTAGTTATAAATATAAATATACGTAATTAATGATATCTTGTTAAAATTTATCTTGATAGAAACGCTCAATTGTGAGACTCTTATGTAAATATTTAAGAATGTAACGACCAGACTTCACCTACTGTTCTCTCACAAATATTCCAAAGCCAACCTGAGTAATCTAATCTATTTTACTCCTCGTAGATTGCACTCACTCTCCAGCTTTTAACATCAAATGAGGCATTCACTCTTATAAATCTTTTATGAGAGATGGGAAATCTTCTTAGTTTATGAAGATACTAACGTATTGCATTTAAGTGACATATACCTATTTTCGTTGAAAAGAAAAAAAATAACAAAAATTTTGCCCTTCCCCCCCACCCCAAAAAAAGCGAAAAGTTTCAATACTTTTAAATACGACAAAAATGATTATTTAACAAGAGACAGATGTATTCCCAGTTCCACTGCGCCATACAGTATACTACTTGCTTAGTTAACGATGTATCCTATTTAAGAATTAGAGCTTAACTCGAATTCTGTTTTGTCATTTATAACATGATTAAATTCATCTGTACAGGTTAATATATTTTTCATAATCAGTCTGTGTTTGTATGTCATTTTGAATTTAATTTATGAAATGTGAAATGAAATATCGTTTTATAAGACTTCAATGTCTTGAGCGGTAGTTTATTTTGACTTAGTTAATTTTTTAATGTCAGCCTTATTGTAGATGGAGACCTATCAGAAGCTAAAACCGCCAACACAGTTTCAGTAGACACCTCGTAATTTGATACATTTGAACGAGTCAAGAGTGAGCGGTTCTGTTGAATCGCCATTGTCTTTTGAAATACAAAAACACCGAGACAATTCCATGTGAGCCAGCCTAATTTCCTTCCCAGCGAACGGATACCTATATCTACTTAACATACATCCAAGGAACACCTGCTCCAAATTATGTATATGCCATGCTAATTAGAAGCTACCAATGACTCTACTCTCTCTCAAACATGTAAATTACCCTGCATTTTATGTGGATCCGTTTATACTGTTCAATTCTTTTGAACTGTCAGAAAGAGGTCTACAAAAAATTATATTCAATAAGCACTTTTAATAATAATGATTGTTTTAAATATTTGGAATATATATAAAGAATAGTCATTCCTTGTTGTTTTAACTTCTAAAGCTATATATATATATATATATATAATTAATTATACATTAAGATTAATTATTTTGGCGCAGTCGGACAATTGCATTATTCGAATAACTACTGACATATTTTAGTTCAGATGTCGAATTAAAAGAGTATGTTTTTTTTTTTTCTAATTTTTTGTAAAATGTTATCCTTTTATTTCATTAAATTTAAATTAAGAACGAATTTAAGGGATGACCGTTCCTACGAGATTAAATAGATTACTAATCTATACATAAATTCATAAAATTATGCAATATATAAAAGCGACAAGTGTATTTAATATAATTGGTTATGTATGACTTTTTTTTGAAAAGTTGATGTATCAATAATTTTATTTTTAAAATTGCGCTTCGACTTCTAGTAATCATTAGTGCCAATTTTTAATTAATATTAGTGTTAGTATTGTTATTATATTATTAATATTAGTATTCATTTTTTTTAAATCTCCCAAAAGCCCAAGGGGGAAAAAACATGGTGTTTTTATTGTTATGGATATTTTTGGATAATTTATTCGTGACGCACACTAGAAAGTTGTATAGTCAGCAGTTAGCTCTAGCCACCTGCATTTTCCTTTAAATGAAGATTATAATGTAAATAATCTAAAGGGTTATTATTACAGTTGTCAATTTAGTATACAGTTGAATACGGACCGTGACAGTGAACGTATGTATTCGGCCAGAAGATGGACAATGTCCGAAAGCGCTCGCCAACGGGAGATGATGTGCAGAAACCAATGAAGACGGAGAATAGAAGGTATGAGAAGAGTATTATACTATTAGCACTGGTTATTCCTAGGAGCTTAAAAAAAATACTCCTGCTCTATGAGTAATGAACATGAAGCTTTTGGATGAGGACTCCGGTGCCATAATAACTGAGCTACCACAATGGATCAATCCATGTTGGTTTTTCCTTCAGTTAAGAAGAGTTTTTATGAACATTAATAAAGAAACTGAGAAAATATGTTTCTTCTTGACATCCAACCCCTTGTTCTGCTGTCTTCTGTGTTACTGATTCTCTTTTAAATTTAGCTATTGTAACAATTTTTTTCAACCCTCTAAATAACGGCTTTTCTCTTCGACAGTGCACAATTTTCTCTTCACTATTTTCCGCCATTGCCGAAACTGAAACGGCGAAACTGGGAAGATATTACTGCAGGCTACGAAGATGCACTTGGATACAAAGTCAGACTGAAGATATAACCCAGGCTTCTTCAAGAGGAAGGGAAGAGGCTTCTGTTATCTGAGACTAGGGCGGGAGGAGATACGTCTCCAGGCGTCTTCTGGGAAGGTTACCTAGAAGTTGATGTGCGAGAGGTCTCGGGAACTCGACCAGCTGACCCTCTAATACCAGGGTTGGATTCAAATCCGCAAGGCGACGAATCACCTTACAGCGATTATGTAGTATTTAGAAGCAAGGAGATTAGGATAATATCAGATTAGTATATTAGAGTTAACTGAACTTCAAATTTTGGACATTAGTTTAAAATTTTACGAAAACTTTATTGGTCGGGGATTCGATTTTGGGATTTTACCAAATAAAAACTAATTTGTAATACAAAAAAGGTTTTATTTTTAACCAATTATTATTTCGGTCTAAATTTTAGGCCTTCTTCAGAGCAATTGGGGTGATGGAGGAAGATAATGTCCTGATGAAGGTTAACTAAATCATGACTGACGATAAAAACTTTTTTGATAACTAAATGTCTGTCAAGATTTAATTATCCTAAAGTAAGAGGCTATCTCCCCTTATCACCAACATGGCCCTGAAGAAGGCCTACAATTTAGGCCTGAAAATTTGGCAATATTAAAAACATTTTTTGTATACTTCATCATTTCATTAGGAATATATTAAAAAAATTATCGAAAATAATTTTTACTTAAGCGGATCGAAACTTGATATAGATAATTACAATATAAAAAAGTATATTTTATTTAGAAATTAATTACTAAGCGGGAGGGTTTGGCTAAAAGTTTTTAGCCGTCCAAAACTTTTCTTAAGTTTCAACGGCTATAAATCCCATTAAAAAGTCACGCAACTTGAAATCAACTTTAATATTATTCAAACTATGCTTTATAAATTATAGGAATAGTTGTATGGGGTGGGCGGGATATCAACTAAACATAGACCATTAAAATAATTATTAAAAAAAGTTTCTTTCAATCAGAAAAATTTTATTATTAAGAGTGTGGTTTGAAATTTTTTTCTAATACTTAAGAGGTTTTAAGATGATTATCTGATATTCATAATTTTTTTGGAAGTATTTTAATGGTTCAATATAACCGTATTTTCATCAACACTCAACAAATCTTGGTACTTAATGTGGAAATAAACTTTTTTTTTTCATACAGAATTAAAAAATGAGAAATTTAAGACATTTTAACTAAATTTATATTAAAAATACAAAGATTTCATATCTACGATGTTAAGAAATTCATAACAAACTTATTACTGTCATTACAAGTAGGGAGATTGTTCATTAATTAAACAGATCAAATTGCATATAATATTTCAAGAGCCAAAGTTATCAAGAGTGTTAAGTAATAAAAGAAATACGTTTTGCTGGCCGTCAAACATTACACATAATTATTTTAGCCCCAAAAGCTCAATTAACACGAAAATAATTCATTTCTAAACAGTTACTGAAGAAAATTCAGCAAATTCCCCGCACAATATACTTAATTATTAATTAAAACAGATCAAAGCGCACTTAGTAAAATTTATGTTTTTTTTGTTACTCTAGGAAGAGTAAGCCACTAACCTTCGGTGTCAACATTCGAAACATAAGTTTTACTAAGTACGCTTCGAATCATGGGTCCTGAAGGTATAATTAATAAATAGTATATTATGCGGGGAAACGAATTTTGTTTCAATACCTGTTTAGAAATACCACCGCTTCCAAAAAAAAATTAAAATATTAAAATTCATTTATATTTTTTTATTCCCGAGAATATCTATGTTTCTGAATGCCATATATATGAGATCACTCTTATTTCCTCTAAGACCAGTGTAACGATAAGAAGTGTCAAATTTAGGTTTCTCTAACTCCTCAATTTCAGCGAATTTCAAAAAAACTATGACAGATTTATTAAATATTAGACCGATCCTAACTACTTCTTGTTTATTGCTTTTAAAAACTAAAGGAAAATTTAATTTTCTATTTAATTAATGGATGAAAGGGGGGAGGAGGTTTTTTAAAGAAAGAAAATAATTAAAAATATCAATGTCTTCGTTGTGTCTCTTCGTACGAGATATTTAAAAATGCAATATCCATTGGTCGGGATCCTCATTTTAAAAAAAAACATAAGTTAAACTCAATATTTGGACTTAGTTTGATTATTAAAACTATTTAAGTCCTTGGGATATAAAAAAAAGAAGGGTATTACGGGTGAAGTATAGAAGGAAGGAAAAATAGATGTTATGATGTCCAGTATTGAGTCCGATTGCACTTTAAAAATGAAATATTAAAAAGCAATGAATACTCCTGTATGTTCCTACATCATATAAAGCCAGGGTTTTCTTGCTAAAGGAGCTTTATCTGGAACGTATTATATATATATAATGTGTGTTTAAGTAAAATGGATATTCGAGAATTGTATAATGATATGCAGGAGTACACAAGAGTACAGGCAATGGTTACCAACATATCTTTATTGCGAAAAACACTACACATGTGCACCTCACAATTCCCTACCACTGAAGAACCATACACAATGAAAGAGTAAGAAGATAATGAGGTCTTATGCAAGTGTTTATTGAGGTTTCGGCTAAGGATTTCAATCTTATGCGTTCATTTATTTGTTCTTCTGGCCGTCTTATCTTATCTTCACTGATAACATGTATTAGAGTGCCATTAAGACTTATCTATAGATTTTTCCAATTCATTATTCATAGGAGTAGAGCATTTACAAAACTTTGTAAAATAATTTATTATTAGTGTAAGAAATACTTTATTTTAGCTATTTTTTAAAATACTTTTTTTTAACGAAATGTACTAATTTAACTACCCTAAAAAGTAAAATTGAACTTTACCATCTTCAAATATAATATTTTACAGCTTATGTCACGATTATTGATTATTTATTTGATTTTCAATTTATTTATTTTTATTATTTTAGAAGGTTTAAGCTTACACATATCACTTATATTGTCCGATATTCCAAATAAAGTCCATAAATCATGTAGTCCAATATTCTTATTAATGAAATCATTGGGTTGTTTTACATTTAAATACTATAGATAAATTAATTAGTATAAATAAAAATTTGGTGGCTGAAGCATTCGATTAATTTTTTGGTTTTAAGTGAACCTAATATAAATGTTGAATTTTCATTGCGATGATGTAAATTTAATAATTAATTTATTGTGATCTTGATGTTACCATCACTGGCTTGATTTCCAGAACTTGATTGATGGTGATTGGTAATTGATATGAGCTTTTGTGACATACATGATAAGAGGTACTGGTGGCTTCAGTGGGGAAAAAGCGAGCTCAACCCTCTACTAGAAATCCCTATATTTTTCGAAATGATTACTAAGAAAGAATATGCACTTTTTTTTTTTTTTTTTTTTTATGTAATAAATGTCATAATTTTTACGAAATTAGCGAACCGCTAGAGATGAGTTACTTCATAGAGTCATTTGTGATTTACGACAACTTTATAATTAGGAGACCAACAGTTTGACGCCAGAATCTTTTATCTACATTCAACAATAGGCTGATTAGTATGTATCAATACGTGTTGTGATTAGGGATATAGTGTATTCTTATTTTTATTATTATCGATTTTTTCGTAATTTTCTTCCATCAGATGGGGTTAACGAGCGAGGTCACCTGTTTGGCCGAAGACTGATCTTTATTGCAAATTATTTTGCTGTTTTTAATCATGAGTCCTACATTTTGTCAGATAATAACGAATTATTATTTTTTTAACTCATTGTTTTGCATTTGCTTGTTAAGATGATATATTGCAGTGCATGCATAAACATTTTGTTGAACTATGCAATAAGATTTATACTCACAATTAAAAATACATATAAGGCGAAATTATATCAACAATAACAGGCATTAACGAATTCATATTTAATTAATTTATTTATTTTTTAACTTTAACCTTTAATGATTATTTATCCTAGATTATCCTTTGATTATATTAATAATCAAACCATAAATAGAAAACATAAAATATGACAAATTAAATTTCAACGTTAAAGCTTGATAAGACCATATACATATATAAAATACATTTTCAAAAGTCATCTCATGCCACCAATGGGAATAGCTTGATTTCTTTGTAGGGAGTCGGCTAAAATTAGAACTTGGAATTGTCATCTTTACCAATTGAGATATTATTTCTCTAAAAATGCGATAAACATTCTTCCCGCATTCCTGCTAAAATTTTAGCAAACAACTTATTAAAACTTGTGTAACAATGACAACTACTTTAGTCCCTACAACCTGCATACAGAAAGGGATCATGAAGCATTTATGAAACCCTAAAAATGTTAATATATAATTTTGGATCATCCAGAAGTTAGCAAAGAATATAAATAATTATTAGGACCAACATATTGCAATATATAAACCACAACATAAGAATTAACCTTTATCAGAAGAAATTACCTATATCAAAAGATCCCAACACTCGAAGCACTGGGACAGTTGGGGCATCGAACCACTATTTTTTTGAACATTCATAGGAGAAATATCTGTGCACAATATTAGGATGAACATATCATCTTTCTTTACAAAAGAATATACATACCAATTTTAAATACTGATTTTAGTTGTGGTATTTAATCCCACGTTAATTTTATACAAGAAATGCATGGACTCAGAAGTGCATTTTACATGTTACCATTACCATATAACACAGTATTAAAAATCCTTGAAATATTTCAAAGATGACTTACAGAATTACGCTTCAAGTCTATTCACCATAGCATTCTCCACAGTAAAATCAAGAAAGCAAATTTACCTCTTCAATAAATTTACTAAAAACTAAATAATGTGTGTTTTGCGAACACATAAAATAAGTTAAAATAAAATTTCAAGATGGTAATAGAGAGACATTACTTCTGACGTACCTCTGGCTATTAAATCTCAAAATATTATGAGCCTTTAGCATTATATACTAATTTATTAAGAAAAATATCTGATTTAATTTTAAGCCAAAACACCATTTTTAAATTGAATTTTTTTAAAAATCAACCTTGACTAAACTCCAATAAATTCTCTACTAATATGTAATTTAAGAATAAAAAGATTAATACATTACATAAAATTTTTTTAGATTTATTTTAATTATTTTTGTTCTATTTATCATTGCAAACAAATGAAACAAACTGTTTACAAAGGCCTAATGATGCGATTATTAGATAGTTTTACAGTTATTTACCGATTTTGTTGTAGTTAATGTTGAGAAAATTTTTATTGAAAAAATAGGTTAAAATTGTAAATATCTAGCTTTTGTATAAAATGTTTAAGAAAAATGCTTATTAAAGATTATAAAATTTGTGCGCTTCGCCCTCTTTTTCTTCGAACATTCTAGAGCCAGCCATAGTGATAACCTTTCACTCTCATTCCTCTCCCACTAGCAGAAAAAAAAAATAAATCATTTACTCTAATTGATTACCACCTTTTCTGTAGTCATAAAATATTTTTTTAAATTATAATTAAGGCTATTATGGCATATTACTTTAATTGCTTCACTGTTAAGGAATTGTCCCTGAGAACTAAAGTCTATTTAATAAATTATATATATATACAAAAATTTTGCCCTTCCCCCCNAACTAATATTTATAAATGATTTTGTTCAACAGTTTGTAATAGACAGCCTGAATGCCTGAAACCAAATTTGGTTTCTATATTTTAAAAATAAGACTGCCCTCTCTAATTTCTAAATATGCGTTTTTCATGAAAATGTCAGAAAATTACATTTTACACCAATTATATACATATGTACCATACATACATACATACATTATATATATATAAGAACAGGTGGGAGAAAGAGTTTAGTAAACATACAAAAAGAAAAAAAAATTACAATGAGTTGCATTTTTGGAGAGATTTCTTGCTCTCCGTCTGTGAGGATTGAAGTGAGACTGGTCTGTTGTTAATTGTTAACTTACAGAAAACGTTCTAGATTTTAATTTATCAGTTAACACTATCATTTTCGACCGCTTTCTCGCATTTATTGTTCCATCAAATAAATATGTACAATTCCTTTGATTGTTTAAAATGAGAACAGTATAATAAGCGATTTTCAACAAATAGCTAAACTTTTTGTCAGATATTTTTATTAAATTTTTATAAAACTCATGAGGTCAATTCAGCTCATAGATAAATCTATTCAGAATCTATTCAGGCCCTAATGATATTCTTATAATCATCTCAGTCAGTTTAACAAAGCATCTTATTGCAACTTTTAAATAAAATATATTCCCCTGTTTTATCCATAAGTTTGAGGAAAGCTGTTAATACAATTAAAACAATAAAACTTCTATAACAAAAGTATTAGTCATACTACTACATGCAGAATGCAGTTTTGAAACAGCTTGAAAATAAACAATTAATAAGAGGGAATAGAATAAAAAAATCTATCTGTCCCAGCCAGGAATCGAACCTGGATCTCCTGCTAACCGGGCCGGTGCATTTACCAGTTATGCGTCCTGGTAGCATTTATAAAGCTTGAAATTAATTTTGAATACATTAAAACTATATGATGTTCGTAGGATATTTGAAGAAAGTGGGATTCAATTTTATTGAATATTTTCTAAAAATTATTATATTTAAGGTTAAGCAGAAATGAAATAGATGACTATAAGTATATTCAGCCCTAAAGTTCGTGCATGCCAAATGTCAGCAATACATAAAAAAAAAACTGTTTCTTTTTGTGCTAGATATTTTTCATAAATTTTCTTTAACTAATCACCAACCATATTGGTTAAATTGACCAATTTAAACCTAGAACTGGGTCTTCTCATTCTGAAGACCCTATATTTACTGAGAATATAAGGGATGAATATAGGGAAGAATTTATAATTCTTATATGTGTTCTATTATCTGTTATCTGGGTAACGAAGGTATTGTCTAAGGGCATAGACAAAATGTTTTTCGTTAATGACGTCTTTAAATAAATACCTAGGTTAATAAAGAAACTACAAAACTACTACTTAACAATATTGGCAATTAGTGAAAACTATCTAACTAATCTACAATCTAACTATTCTCCTCAGTTAACGTAAACCTAAAATTCTACCACCTCTTTCATTGGATCCATAGATGAAATTAAATATTCATCTTGTATTTGTCTTTGACTTACTTTGTATCCCCAAATAAAACAGTTATAAATGTCATGTGGTAGGTATATACGAATCATCTTGGTAGCTAAGGTAGAGATTTCCAATGGGGGGGAGGCCATAATCTATATCTATAGAAAGATTGGTTATGGAAAAGCTATGAGTTTAGTTAGCCCCTGTGTTAGAGACGTGCTCAACCTCATTTCCCAAGCCGATCTGGGATTTCACCCCAGTCTCACTCCCATTTCTAACGATGAGCATGTAGAAATACACGTGATAAATCGGAGAGAATCCACTTGACTTGTATTGACTGATTTGGAGGGGGAATGGGTGGAAATTCCCCACACAATACTTAGTGATATGATGTGACTTAGACTCCTACCTCCCGGTCAGTCAACAGCCAGCCGTGGTAATCATGCCTTTTGCCTCCATAGTCCTCTTCAGATTTCTTCCTGATCTTAATATGCCAGGGTTTATAATGTTCTTCTTTTCCACGCTGACAATTAAACTAATGACATCTTTTAATTAAAAAATAAATAAATTAATACAGGAAGTCGATTAAAAACATTCAAAACATTTGAACATTTACAGTTCTATGACAATCTTTTGAAAAGTTTTGAATTTAAATTTAAAATTGATGAAACTAAAATGTAACTTTCTTTGTACAAATAATGTGCTGTAAAATTATGATCCATTTAAAAAAAAAATAAATAAATTTTCTAGGTTTTTTATTTTATTTTTAATTTAGCTAACATTTGAAGAAACGTCGTATATTTGCAGAAAAATAAAATGTTCTAAAACAGTCATTTGACTGTTTGTGTAAAATGAAATATTTATTTTAACATCATTTGATTAACGATGAAAGTACAAGAGTACAAAAAAAAAACTGCTTATTAACATAAAATTAATATATAATATTGTGGATTAACATTAGTGTATCCGAAATCCTAACTGTTATCCTTTTCAGGATGCTAGTCTGATGTACCCGACTTTATTTTTGTGATGTGCCGTTCCCGCCGAAATGTTTTTTTGTAGGGGAGAAGGGGGTGTCTCCCCCCTCCTTAGGATTTTCAAGGAGCAATAATCAGTAAACTTTTGAAAAAAAAAAAAAAACCAGGAATTAATTACGTCATATTGACGTAATCAACAAAGAATAGACTATAAACGTTCTACCAACTATGATTTTCCTATTATTTATTACATCTTTAGGGAATAATTAATGGTCACTGACTTATTATGTGTATAACTAAAAAAAAAAAGGGATTTTCACATTCGGCCTCTCACCAGTAGGCGAGTTGAAAATTTCCTCTGAATACACAAATTTCCGCTGCTGATATCTATTTGTAGCCGCGAGATGGACCTCTTTGGCGGGGTCCTCGCCGTCATCAGAGTGCGCTCAGCCTTCCTGGGACGTGGAGCTCCGGCTCGAAAGTGCGTACACTTCCCCTTCAGTCCCTCTCCAAGCAGGATTGGAAACTGTTCAGCTGACAGAGGATTCAACAGACATCGGTGAGTACAGAATATATATGGCCGCAGAAAGATATTTCATGCCATACCGTGTTAAAGTTGACAAAAGTATCTCTTTGTATTTCTGAATAGACACGTTTTGTTTTGTGCGTTACTTAATAGTAATGTAAGATAATATTTTTTTCTCTTTGTATACCTTTTATTTTATTCCTATGATATTTCTCACTATGTTCATTTTAATATTTTATTTATTATTTATTTTGAACATTGAAACAACAAATATTGTATTTTTAGAAATTTTTATTCATTCAATTAACCGCGTTTGAAACGGCTAATTTCGAAGAAGAAATTCTCGCAGTTCACGTTTAACTCTGCAAGAGTTTATTAGCTCATTAACAGATCAGTTCTTACAATAGCCAACGTTTCGGTCTGAATTCTAGGCCTTCTTTAGAGGGTTAAGTGAATTGTGAAGGGAGAGAGTTACTATAGATGAACATCTCATTCCCATTTCTCCATAAACATAATAACTTACATATTTATGTATACTATTGTCTAATCTGAATACATTAACAAAATAATTAAAACAATTGGTAAAATATATTTAGAATAAATTAAAGGTAAAATAAAGTACTGGGCTGTTTAATAGAATTTAAATATAACAAACATTTTAAACGGCATAAATCTGTTAGCCAGGAGAAACATTGTTCTTTGTCATAACAATGTTGTTCTGTATTAAACATAACACAGTTGAAACTCAGTTGCAGATATGTGTTAAGGAGGTATGGATTGTAAGATGTTGATAACAAATGATGGTGTTAGAATTGCTACAGATGGGAGGGGATGAAACGGGAGTACAGCTGTAAGGGATAAGAAAGACACCAGCACATATGGGCTTTAGGGTTAAAAAATGGGTTAATAATGCAGAAGCATGGAGCATATGTATTCTGGATTTGCGTCACGTGCATTAGTAAGAAGATAGTCAGGATAGCAGCTACTTTTAAGTGAGTGAATTATCCCCCGCCCTGCTGCTCGAATGATCCACATTGGTTGGTTGCTTGGCCGACTTCCCAATTTGGTCGAGTTGAACTTTGGCTTCAGGCAGACAATTTTCTTCTTCCACTT
Organism: Oncopeltus fasciatus; assembly: GCA_000696205.2. Taxonomy (NCBI): domain Eukaryota; kingdom Metazoa; phylum Arthropoda; class Insecta; order Hemiptera; family Lygaeidae; genus Oncopeltus; species Oncopeltus fasciatus. The sequence goes on from KZ806987.1 coordinate 853,697, forward strand.
TGACCTTCGATAAGACAACAAGGAATGAACCGAATAAGAACAAAATGTTTAGTTGTCCACTATCGTGTCGTATAACTCCGAATTGGCAATTACAAGTGTGGAATCGCTATATTTATTTTTTCGACATTTATTTATTTATTATATTTCTGTTAACATAAAAACCATTTGTGATTTGATATCAATGAACTAAACGATAACAAAGTTAGAGACAAGGTTACATATGACACCCCTCTTAACGCAATATTAAGTTCAGAAAATTTAATATTCCTTTAATTTAAAAACGTGAAGAGTTACCCTAAGATGATTTTAGTTGGGGTTCGGTCGAGGTAGATCCAAAAAAACACAAATAAAAAAATGTATTTTTTTTAATGAAGGATTATCTGCCAACGTTTCGGCTTACATTGTAAGCCATCTTCAGGGCTATCATGAAGATGAGAGAGGACGTCTTGTCCCTAGGTTCACATTTCCATGACTGGTCATGGAAATGTGAACCTAGGGACAGGACGTCCTCTCTCATCTTCATGATAGCCCTGAAGATGGCTTACAATGTAAGCCGAAACGTTGGCAGATAATCCTTCATTAAAAAAAATACATTTTTTTATTTGTGTTTTTTTGGATCTACCTCGACCGAACCCCAACTAAAATCATCTTAGAATAATATCTACGGTCAACAAACTCTCTTTGTGAAGAGTTACCTTTTTAACAATACAATATAGCCTTTTTCCTTACTCTCCTTTTACAGATAAAACTCTCAGGCCAAAATTATTTCTACTTCTTATTCTTTAAAGAGTAGATCCCCCTTCTTATGACGTGGTTAGTGTTACATAGCCAATCGATAAAATTTTGGTAAGGGAGTTGGAGGATATAACCAAAAGTAGTTCCACTTTCTACTTAGTTTTTTAAATATTTCAAAGTTTAAGAACTAAATTTATTTTAACCTTGATCAACATTTATTTTCTGTTCCCTAACTGATAAGAACGAACAAAGATTGTAAAAATGATAACGAATAAATAAATTGAAAAATTATAAGCAATTTGATAATATATTTTTTTAATTAAGCGACTATATTTCCATGATTATTTCATTCATTCTTTTAGTCCTTTCACCTATCAAATAAAAAAAATTATGATGCGTTATTTAGTTAGTTAATAAAGATAAATAAATATAAATTTCAAAAATTATGGATAATAATAAATTTTGCTTTGTAAATATATATCATTCCTCATTCTTAGTTCATTTCCTAAAGTAATAGGAGTAAAAAAATCCCTCTGATGAAGCAATTTTGAAAGTTAAGGACATTCAATATAAAATAAAGGTTGTAGGACTTCAACGATTTTAAATAAATTAATAATTAACTTTACTCACTATTAATAGTTTTGAACTAACCACAGAATATTAGTCAACCACTCACACTATGGAATCTTAGGGTTAATTACTAAATGCAACTTATTACATATCAAAATGTGTGTTATCTATTATAGAAAGCAAAATACAATTACAAAACAGAAAACAAAACGAAATTCTCCCAAAAACAGCTCCTATTTATTGAATTAATATCAAGAACATAAAATAAAATAAGTATTAAAACGAAACTGGTTTTCCCTTACAAACTGGCTTATCACATTTATGTGTTAAACGTGTTGTGTATACGTTGGGACCTGGGTAACACTTTATGCCATCAAAGACAACAAAGCCACTATCCAGGAATGTGAAGTACTAATCGACCTGGATTAGAATTCAACTTCAAATGAAGAGTTTTTGACCGTAGAGATTATTAGTAGATGTTTGTTGTTGGGGGTCTGTCAAGATTGATCCAAAAAATAAAATTTATAAATGTGTATTTTTTATTATCCGCCGATGTTTCGGCTTACATTCTTCCAAACCCTATCTCTCAGTCAAGAACATTTGATCTGTATGGCCCGAAGTCCCCTCTCGCCTTCATGATAGCCCTGAAGATGGCTTAAAATGTAAGCTGAAACGTCGGAAGATTAGATAAATACACATTTTTTAAATTGTATTTTTTGGATCAACCTTGACCGAACACCTACAAGAAACATCTACTTGTATTCAACTTATTTACATTTCAGTGTTAATAACACTGAATGTATGAGAAATGTGTTTGACAGATAGTTATTTTCCCACATAATAATAATAAAAGCTATTTGAATTCAATTTTTTTTTTGTTAAATTTGTAAACTGTACACTTTAGATCTCTAATCCCATTTCTTTATTTTGCCAATGTGACAGCTGTTGAATGAATGAGTGCCTATTCACCCTATTTTCGTAAAAGCACTATAGGTCAAAAATACACTACGTTTCTACAGATCTAGCAGTTGTAAAAACTATAATATACAAATATATTATTATACCTGTACAAAAAAATATTAACTAAAATTTATTTAGCTCGACAATTAATCCAAAAACTAATCACGAACGAATCATCTCTGCAAGAAACCTGAGTTGAGGGCCCGAGAGTCAAGGAAAGTGACGTGACCTTCAATATCTAATGTTCCTAAATTAAACTTACTCCCTAAAATTTTTGTTAAATCAAATTTGAAATTATTATGTCTATTTATTAATTGTGTTGCCACTTAATGTTTACCGTGACCAGAAAATATGGAAAGATATTCAACCTTATGCTTGTTTAATGATTTGATATTAATATTTCTTATATTCAATGAATAAGTTTTCCATTAATTTTAATTAACTATTATGTTTAAATAAAAAAAAAAAAACTATTTTAAATCTGAAATAAGGCAAGGCATGGTAATAATAAATCTTAATTAAGGCGACAAACTATCTTTAAAAATAATACTCAACAACAATAACAATTGTAATAAAATCTAAGGATTATTTCCGTGCTTTTGACTTTAGTATGGTAATTTGAAAATTTATATAAATTATGGGCAATAGTAGATTTGGTGAATGAGTACCGCTCATTATGAACAAAACCCATAGGCCGAATCCCTCTCAGTCATAAACAAATGGGTTAGTACCGATCGAAAGGGGGAAATGAATTACGTATTCATTTAATGGTATAAATAATAAATATATATATATAATAAATTAATANNNATAATAAATTAATAATAAAAAATGTCTTATGAGAATAAGGAATATCCAATAAAGGAGGGTTAAATATAATAGTGATAAAACTTAATTCTAGATTAATATTTATGGGAAGGGGATAATATTCCGTGTGGTATATGAGGACATCAAGAGTTGAGGGCCGGTCAGATCTTCAATGGCCATCAACCCTGAAGATGGTATCGCAAGATGAAATATTTGCATTAACGTGAATTATTGCTGAACGTGTCTCATAAGATTTGTTTTCTTAACTCTTCTAAGGCAGTACTTCAACTATGATTGTACATACATACATGTATATATATATATATATATATTTTATAGTTAGATAGTTAGTTAATTAACCTACGTTCACGTAGGCTCCCACGGTCCTCAGACATATTTACCAATACTTTTTCCGGGTTCAACCGTGTCTTGGAGTAAAAAGGTGCCAAGCTTTCGCACATCGTGTGATGGCTTCTTCAAGGCTGAATGGAGAATGAGCACATTCTTCTCATTCTCCGTTCAGCCCTGAAGAAGCCAACACACGATGTGCGAAAGCTAGGCACCTTTTTACTCCAAGACACGGTTGAACCCGGAAAAAGTATTGGTAAATTATAACTATGTTATACTTATAGCTATGGATTATATATAGTTATACCTATGGATTAGTTAGTTATACCTCAATCTCTGGCCGAATCAGATATATATATATATATATATACCTATATATATA
>KZ806987.1:859203-896018 GCA_000696205.2 Oncopeltus fasciatus
TATATATATATTTTTTTATAAATATTTTAAATTTCTCTTGCATTTTTTTTAAGAGAGAGTGTGTGGGACACCGTGGTTGTGGGGGAGGGGAGGGGTTTTGAAAGTCGAGCCAGACGTGTAGGCAGTACAGCCCTTAAGCCCTCGAAAGGTACACTGTGTGTTTCGGCAGAGATGTTCCTTGGAACCAGTAGTGTACCAACTACGACACTTTCAGGCATCAACTTCTTTTTGAACCTTACATCCATTGTCCTTTTAGGTGCAGTCTTCAATTCCCACATTCTGCAAATCCACCCCTTGGGGTAAAAATTTTTCCTCGCATCCATTTATCTCGTATGTGTGTTATACGGTCCTTATCGATCATCTATATGCCCTCTGGTACCCATGAAAAGTATACCAATTTTTTTTTTCCCGTATAAAGGCTTTCAAGCTCTACAGTAATGTTCATACATTTTCTTCTGGGCTTGACAAAAGTTTTTCTTTTTTGCTTAGGTTTCGCACATCCTGTAATGGCTTCTTCAGAGCTAAATGGAGATTCAGCCTCAATAATAAATTCTTCCCTGAAGAAGCCATCTCAGGATGTGCGAAAATTCGGGAAAAATAACTTCTCGACATGGTCGAACCTAGAAGAAGAATTTATTAATGTATCTCTCTCTCTCTCTCTCTCTCTCTCATGTTCTTCAAACAAAAAACAAAAAAAAAAAATTTCTACCTACAATTAATTTCCAAACTTTAAATTAATTTCTAATATTTACATTTATTTTCCTTTAATTTATTATTCTATATTAATAATTTCTATTACTTTTTAATTTCGTTTACACATAATATACAATTGTGTTTTATAAAGAAAAATAATTCCCTAAATCACTCTCTCAAACATATTTTTTACAAATAATTAGTTAAGAAATGGAATTAAAATCTTATAAGAAAATTGTTTAAGAATTTCTATTCCTTATTATTATTTAGAATGCTATTAACTTTCCTTTGAAATTAATGAAAGGAAATGAAACAATTGAAATACAATTATATACATTTAATTTTTTTTCTAATCTTGTACAATAACTCATTCTTTCAGCATTTTGTTTTAAAAAATTAACATAACATTATTCCTATTCTTTATATATCTTGTTCCACATACGCTATTCTTCTCTATTTATCTCTTGACTTTCTTATTTGTTGGTGTTGATATGTTAATATAAGGCTCTATTTCTTATAATATTAATATAAAAAATCTACTTGGAAATGAATTTCTTAACTTATAATTGCATTCTTTGCTTTGGGTAGTCTAGTTATTCTTTGTTTCACTCATATTATCATATTTGTACCTTGTCACGACTTTTGAAAATCAGATTTTTAGCTTCAATTATGACCGTTGGATGAGTTAGTTAGTGAAAATCAATTTAAAAATATTGTAAGGGGGAGATCTGGTTGGAGACCGCCATTTTTTTAACTTAAAACTCACAGGATTAGGGAAAAAGTGTTTCTTTTAGGACGATCTGAAGAAGTGTGCGGGTGGGGGGAGGGGGCTTTAACGTATAAGTCGTTGTTCGATTATGAAAAGAACTTAATAATTGTAAAATTAAATTTCCTAAAGTGTAGTTGAAAAATTATATTTTTTAAATTGAATATTACATGATACATATAGGAATCCAAGGAGGATGCTTGGGGGCTTCATCTACAAGGTCCTCATTTTCTCATATTTTTGCCGTCCTTGAATGACAAGAACGGCGTGCGGCACGGAAAGTGTGTTTGGTCAGCACAGCTCCTGCTGTCCGTGTGACGTACGCAGATGTGAAGCGGTGTGTAACGGCAGGGCAAGCAGAAGACGCCCGACCGCCATAAGGTATATCGGCTTTATCAATCGGGTCATCGTACTTTCATCTAATGGGCACCTCTCTCTCTCTCTCTCTACTTCTCATTGCTCACTTGTTAGATCCCCCCCTCCCCTCCAGCCAAGTTTGGCTGTACAATGTCTTGGGGGTAAATCTTGTGAATCATCGTCCTCTCTTCCTAAGCATTCTAAGCTTTTTACCACTGGTCAATGTTACAGCTACACTTCCAGAATACCTAACAGCATCAAAATTCATTTTATCAACAAATATGTCGAAGTATAATTTAGTTTGAAATTATCCTCATTCTTATTTTAGACAAAGAACAGTTATCCTAATTCGATATTTCATATAATCTAGAAGTTTTAAGGCACCCTGAACCAATTTCTCTCTTTTAGTCATGGTGCACGTGTAGATATGCCATGTGCAGAGTTCTACCTGCAATTAAAATATAAATTTCTTCTCAAGTTTTTCCTGGGGGGGGGGAGGTCCATCAAGGTTTTTCGCTCCACAAAATTCCCTATAGCTAGGACGAGTAACATGTTAAGAGCCATCTTGAATCCATTTAGGCGTCTACAGATCAAGCTGTAATTGTTATTATTACTCTTTCATATATATAATCGTGTCGTTTCGAAAGCCGTATATCATGGAGGGAGGATGCATGAAGAAGTGTGACAGAGGCGTGTGAAAAGAAGGCATCTGTTGCCTGGTGCACATGTGCTCTAACATGTGTTCGTCTGGAACACTGACTTCACACGGATAAGTCCTGACCACCAGCCAGCTCCCTTCAGAGACTCCTCTTCAATATTATCTTCAAGAAGCTTTATCCTTCCTCGACATACTCTTCTTCTTTTAAACTCATTTTAGAATTATCAGAGCTATTTATAATGAAATATGTTTGGAGGTTGTTTGGACGTCGAGTATAATGCTGGAGAAATTAGTCAGGGTTTTGGCCAGGATCAGAAAAATTAAACACTCCAAAATTATTGAAACGTTGGCAATAATAAAATAATTACCCAATTATTTTGGAGTACTTTTTATAAGCTGGATATTGGCTATTCCGCATTCTATAACTTTTGGAAGATACATTATTTCCATAAACAATTTTATCCCTCTCACCCAGACCATAATAACCCAATAACGATTTGTAAAAGAAATCGAGGTTTTGGTTCCTTTATTCTGAAAATTATGACTGCTGGATAACGAATATATATATATATATAAAATATTTTATGTATAATGTATAGTAAATAAGAACAGTTGGGANTGAAGACAGCATATTGCTCAAGCCGGAGCTGAGTTGATTGCTGAAGCAGTCAACTATTACTGAATAGCGCTAATGACCATCAGCAGTTGAAGCGCACTATATATATATATATATATTCAAGGTATCTCTTCACTCCTCACTGACGAATGGCGAGAAGTCTCCCCTACAACACTTTGTTTTGTTTTTTTGTGGGTTCACTTAACTCATTCTCTCACCTGTTCTTATTTACTATATATACACATACCCACACCCTAGTAACCCACGTGTTTAGACTCTTATATGTAGGATCACTGAACAATTTAAAAAAAATTTCAAATATTCAGTCATGGTGCCAATATGCTTTCTTAATGCCAGATTGATTTCCTAATGAGAAATCTGCTGGAAATAGATGTTAGACCTATCGCATATATAAGGCTATAGATTTGAAAGGTCATTCCGTTACTTTTTAGTTAATGACCTGCAGATATTCAATATGCAGAAGACTAGTTGAAAAAAACGTAAAAATCTTTATGTCGCTTGACTAAAGCTTCTTGTCTTCTTTTTCCTTTAAATATATTATAATTCAAGAGCATTTTGTTGGATTGAATGGAATGTCTGAATCAGATCTGGAATATTTCTTTTTTATATGTTATTTTTTAAATATAAATAGAATGTTAATTCATGCTCACACAAGGTCTCTGAGGAATATCAGTGGAGGTTTTCAAAGATCCTCTCTGTAGTATCAGTAGCCTACTGTGACTATCAGAGGAAGCGCCTTATCGCAATTCGCTATCACCAGTTATAAGTCTAACACAGAGAATAAGCAAGCTAACATTCGGCGTCTCTTTTTTTTTTTTTTTTTTTTGTCTATCAGCTTACTGAATAAAAGAACTATTCTTCAAAAACGATAAAAACAAACAAAATATATATATATATTTATATGAACTACCATAGCCATAGTAAATGGATTTTTTTATTTTAAAGTACAATGTGGACAAAATATACTTCAAAAGTTGTCTTTGGCATGCGGGAAATGGGAAAAGAAAGCCTTCAATTAAAGTAAATGATATCCTTAATATGTGCTATTAGGATAATATAATAAATAATTAATTTTAAAAAATTACACTTGAAAGCTANAAATAAATTAGACAGGGCTTCTTCCATTTTAGTAAATTGGAGAATTTTATTTTATAGAGTTACTTTATTTCTCAATGAAATCTGTTATTAAATTCACAGAACAAACTGTAAACTATAACACATATGTCAACTATAAAATAGTGTCTCCGTCGGTTGGGACAGTTTATTTTCTTTTATCTCTGAAAGCTTTTAACGAAAATAAGTTTGTCTTTTAAATAAATTACACTTAATCCGGTATTTATTGCATACTTAAATTTTCCCTTAACTTTACAACGTAAGTTATTTTGATGAGCATATGGCATTTTCATTTACTGGATGTTACAGCTTACAAAGTATAATAAACACAAATACCTGTTAATGTGCATTATTGTAATGTTTAATAACCCTATTAATAATTTCATGTCCTTTCAAGTTATCTCATGTTCCTTTCTTATCATAGACATTTTTATTTTTTATTTTAATATAACTTATTTTACCATTTTCCCCAAAACATTTAAACTGAATAAATATAATTTTCATCATTTCTTGGAATAAGGGCTAACTCCATATAATATACTTCTATTTTCATTCTAGAACATATGTGTGTGAGTGTGTGTTGAACCACATACGGGCATATATTATTCTCAGAAGGATTGCCTAACTTTCATATTTATATATATTTGGAAGCAATAATAAGTGATTATTTATGGTGAATATAAGAATATCGATGAGAAGCTAGTATGTTTAATTTTTGTTAGAATTTCCTTCTCGAAATAAGGAATATACTCGGAATTTTCCCATAGTGGTGCATGCAAAACAAAACTACATTGCTATTTATTTGTGCCGAAACAAAAATACAGTGTTATAACTTGAAAGATTAAATAAACATTATCAAATGTTTGTAGAACAAATGTTCCAGAAGATATATTTTAGTATTTGATTGTATTAGTCTGCGATAGAAGCAGAAATATGCCTCATCATTCACTCAATACATAATGATGATACATAGGTGAATACCTCTCTATTTTAAGCCAGCTCTTATATAATATCTCCAGGCAGTTGGAGGGAGAGCTCTGTCCAGCCGGCCTTTGACTTTGTCTTTTTACTACTGCTTTGGAATGAATATCTCCTTGGTTTTCCTTCTTTCTAAAAAATCCAGACCAGAGGGAAAGCTCTTTAGTCCTTTTATATTTTATTATTTATTTTTAAATGAATTTATAATGTTTTGTACGTTGTTCAAGTAGTAGATAAATTCGTTTGCATTATTTGCAATTGATTTTATTCTTCTATTGGGATTTTTTATTTTTTGTTACTGCCTTTTAATGGAAATCTATTTTATATACCAAGTTTGTGAATGGACAAGAAAATTATTAACTTATAAATTTAAACTATTTGTATTTCTTCATATGAATTCTTTTACAGCTTGTTTAATGCCTTTTTTGGGGCTTCCAGTCATTAGGTCGTTCTCTAACCGTTATTTTTTGTTGTTAGCTATTTTTATTGTATTTTTTAAAAACTAAATGAATTTAATGAAATGTGTGATGTTCATTTGATTTTATTTAACCTTCAATTATTACCATTACATGTGAAAAAAAAAAAAACGTATAATCTCTACACCAACTAAAACACATATAGACATACAATCTTTCAGGCCGGCCTGGAAATAAATGCTTCCAGACATAGAGAAGCACGCTCAGTCAAATCCATATTTGATATTTACAGCTATGTCTGACCGTTATCCTGAAGTGTATGATTTTATTGTGACACATTAAGTATTTAGTTTGCTTGCCTCTGATCAAAATAGACCAAGCGATTATTGACACCATCTATTTTATATTTAAGGAAGTCATAGCAATTTTGTTAAGACTGACTGATCATCCGACAGGACAGTTTCCGCTTCTACCACACTCACTCCAGTTCGCCAAATACAGGCATCTATATGTTGCAATTTCTGGAAAAAAGAAATTTGACAGAGACTCGTTTTATCCTAAGTATTGATGACCAAATTTAATACGATTTAACTTTGCTGTGTATTTGCCTTCCTGCATTTTTGTCACATTCAATTCAGAAATATACTCGTATTTATATATATANATAATATAATTTTTTTTTTGTTTTTTTTCTTTTTTCTGATGAATATTTTTGAAATGTATGGCTTTGGAGCAGAAATGCTCTTTTTGAGCTCTTGTGACCCCAAACAGCCATAAGTTGAAAACTGGATTTTGGTTTTCTTTCCTATGTCCGCGGATGGGATATGGGAAATCATGGGCATTCCTGGTTTGCTGGAGATCGCTCCTTATGCAGTCCAGGAGTGTCGGAGCCAGTTGTGTGATGTATATCACGCCCTATTATCTAAACGAGAGTGGGGTGTGATTCTCTGGGGAGATCTGGCCTCAGAATTCCGAGCGTGGGCGTACCGCGTCCAGATTGAATTAGTTGGTCCGGTCAGCGAACGAGAAGGACATTTAGAAGGATTCTCCTAGTAGCGCTGTCCGGCTTCCCTCAGCTTCGTAGCTCCTCAACCATCCATTGTACGTTCTTGATTTTTTTTTTTTTCATTTATTAATAAAATGAATTTTAAATTAATAAAACATTAAAGGGTATATTATAGTGCATATAATTCACATAAGCATTGATTTTTACCATCCCCTTATCGAGCATTTCCAAAAAGTAGAAAGGAACTGTGCTAATTTTTAAATATTCGCTGGACAGGGAATGTTCTTATGTCATTATTCAATGCCCTAAAATAAGAGGCTTGAAATTTAGGCCAAACATAGGCAGTAATAAAAACTTTTTGTTAACAAATTAGGTTTTATTTATTCAAATCTTAAGACCAAATCCCCGACTAATCCTTTCTCATTCTCAAAATAGGTCTTAGTTATTAATGTTAAACTTGCTAGGAAGATAAGCATTTGAAGGGGAAATCGCTTGTAGGAATAATTTTTATGCCTCAATTGAATATTAAATACACAAATAAAATGTGGGCAAATTTAAATTCAAATTATCTTTTTTTTTTTTTTTGTTTAATATTTTTTATTAGGCTATCTGTGCCTTCATGGCTCCAAATTTAGAATAAGCCTTATCCAATAACTGCTAATGATATGCATGAAGGTTATAAATGTAAAATTTCTTTAACAGCCAAATAGGACAATGATTTATCTAAAAGCAAATTAACAGCACCAAACTGTGTAAACTAAGCGAATTCCTTGTGCCACCTATACTTGTGTCATATTTCAACCAATTCCATATCACTCATATCACATATCACCCTCCCCCTCCCCCCTTACTTACGGGAAAATATATCCGTTATCAAAGAACAAGTCTGTGTTGACTTTCATTGCTATAAACTAAAAATATGGAAAAAACTTTTTATTTTTTTTTTTATTTCATTTTTTGATTTTTTTTTTTTTGTCCCCACTTGACATTTTTGGTAATCTCTGACTCATTAGTAGTCCGATTTTACCTAGCCTTTCGTCTATCTAGATGCATATAGAATTACATTAAGAGAAACTAAAATTCGTGGCCTGTTGTGTCTAGTCGTTAAGATCAGAGAAAATATTTTTAAAAACTTTCTAAAGAACCCTTCATGAGGACAATTACAAATTCCCTCGGATGGTAATTTCTACGATATTTATGGGATAATGTTCTTGAACAAGAAGTATTACTATTTATAATTAAAGAAAATAAAATTATATTATAATGTGTTTTTTTATTGNATTTCTATTCACTGCTACTGTGGGATCGTTACTGTGAATTTGCATTCAACAGGTTTAATTCTGGCTTGGTAAGTAAGCAATTCACGACAAGTTAATTTTCATACTATATATAAATGGACTAAACAGACAAAGGCATGTTAACGAAATTTTTTTTCAATGTTAAAATATCTTTTTATAAAATCTATGAGCAAAACGATTTTGATGGAAGGTGCGCGATAGAAGTAAGATATAGGATGTCTTGTAGAACACGATTAAGTTTAAAAGACATGCTGTGTATAGTTGCTTGTTTTTTTTTATTTTTTCGTTCTTCCCTTTTCTACTAAGGTAATGTATTTTATACGAAAGGCACTAGGTGGAAGAGTAAAATACACTGTCCTGTGCTTGGATTTGAAGCCAATGTCCTGGGAACTGGTGGGACGAGAAGGTTATGTGGGCGTCTGGTTATCGGACACCTACATGCAGATCTACTCTCGGCTCGCCCAGATCCCTCTTGCCGGCCGCTTGATCGTATTTTAGGTCGGAATATAAGACAAAAAAATGTGATCTATTGTACTGGATCTTCTTTTATAGGGAACCAGCAGTCCGGTAGTTTGCTTACCACGCCTGCATGCGTCCTTAAATGACATTTATACACATATTGACCATAACTGTGTTTTCTTTAAATATGAGTTGAGGGCGCCAGGGCAGCTCAGGGGATATGTACGGGCCCAGGGTTCAAACTTTGATTTATAAATAAAAGCTTGTCCTGAGCCAGTGTTTAGAATGAGGATGGCAATCTTTACATAGCTCCTCCCTCCTTGACTACTCTAAGTGGTTGAAAGGGAGGCTAATACTATAAATAAATAATAAATATATGCAATAGTAATAGTAAATGGATTTTTTTATTTTAAAGTACAATGTGGACAAAATATACTTCAAAAGTTGTCTTTGGCATGCGGGAAATGGGAAAAGAAAGCCTTCAATTAAAGTAAATGATATCCTTAATATGTGCTATTAGGATAATATAATAAATAATTAATTTTAAAAAATTACACTTGAAAGCTATGCTAGACTTTTTCATTTCACTAATAAAAACTTAAGGTTTTTTTTTTTAAATATTAATAATAGCCTCTTCAAGGCAGGAGTCATTTCCACCACGGTCTCCAAAGTTAGTCTACGGATACCTTAAAAACTAACCTTACTCTCCTATTTTGAACTGATTTAGATTTAATGTTTATCTCGTCAGCCCCTTTCCTGATTATAGCCATTTCAACTTGCTAACAAATAAGCTCGATTAATTTGTAACGGTAATGAATTTTATACATCAAAAATTGTAATGCTTGAATATACATTCAACTTCACTCACACTATTTCGACAGGATTATATTTATAGAGTATAGCTTCGATAATTAAATTCTTAATAGTTACAGCATGGGTTCAAAGTGAATAGCTTGGTATGCTTAAGGAAATGTGGTACATTGTTGTAAAATTTATTCGTAAATAATGAATGAAATATTGTCCATTGCTTCACCTATTCCGAAATTTAGTGGAAAAGTGAGGTTTCAAATTTCTCTCCTGAAGAATGATGCAAAAGAAAAACTACAGACTACATTAAACGAATATAAATGTTTTAAAAACTTGTCAAAAATTTGATATTCTTAAACACTTAAAAATTTTTCATTGAATGTGGAACACAAAAATTACATAATTTTTTCAGTGGCTTAGGACATTATATATCATTATATAAAATAAATTCAAAAAATAATTAATTTTTAATTATTAGAGGAACTGGAAGAGGCCACTTCAGCAATATTATCTTATCGGGAAGTTTCACAATCCTTGGCGCCAGTATTTTTTAGTTTAATTAATTTCGTTCGGGGCAAAATATCAAACTATTATAAGAAAACAAAACACAAACGCATACCAAAAAATATAGTTTTTGTTTAATGTAATACGCCATGCCACTATAGCTTGTACTTAATTAGCGAGATTTAATTTTTAAATGAAGCCGGTATTATTTAGTTCATGTTTTATAACAGAATTGTATTCATAAATGATGAATGCCATGCCCTTTTTTCGTAAATCTGAGAAGAAAGACGATGAATCTGCCGTTGTCTAGGAGAATTTGTGAATTTCTCAAGAGTTGGTTCTCTCGTCAAAACCCCAGAATCCTGCTGAACCGTGATTGGTCAAAAGGTTCAATGTGGCAGGGCTAACTTAAATAATTTGATTTTTAACTTTGAATGTGATTATCCAGAAGTTTTTAAGAACGGTAATCCTACTCTAATGAAAGAAATTGTATCCTCTCACGTTTTTCTTACATTTGGACTTATGTCTTATGTATCTTATAAAACTATCATACCTTCTTGACTTGGTCTCAATCAAGATGGTTTGCAGAAACCAATGAAGACGGATAATAGAAGGTATGATAGTTCTATATTCATTGGTAGTCTTATGACTACTATTATTATTAACCCATTAGATTATCTTATATAATATCAAAAGTTTTATAAATAACAGCTTCCATTCCTTGCATCGCCATTATTCCTCACTTTTTCTTGAATTTATCAAGTTAATTAATACATAACTCTAGGTTTGCATACCTTCAGAACTAATGCATATGCAGATCGACTAATGAGGTACTGTTTGAAAATTTACAGGAGGTGATTGAGCAACTTTAGTGGTCATAATTATTCTCATGGGAGCCAGTTGTTTCCATTCGCTGCTGATTGGCTATTAGAAAACATGTCATTAACCGATCATTCACCCATATGTATCAAATATTTGCAAATAAAAAGTTTAAAAAAAAAATGAAGTATATTTAATAATCAAAATTAATGTATGTGTAAATTTATTTTCTAAGTGTGAAAATTTTGGGGAGAGAAAAGCTTTAGGGGCGCCAGGCTAGCTCAGGGGATCCGTTCGGGTCTCGCAATCCTGATGCTGCGGGTTCAAATCCCGCCCAGGTCAATCTTGTATTTATAAATAGAAGCTTGTCCTGAGCGTGTGTTTAGAATGGGGTGGCAACCTGTAGATAGCCCCTCCCTCCAATGACCCTAAGTGGTTGCAAGGGAGGCTAACACAGCAAAAAAAAGAAAAAAAGCTCTCTTACCTAACGTACGAACACTTACTCGTTAGGCTTGGTGAGCCTGTCATTCGTCAAGAACATGTCAGGTAGTGAACAGTTCAGCGAAGCAAGTACTCATGACAACCAATTCTGTTGATTTGGTTTCTGTCAAAAATCTCCAGGGTATTCAAGGAATGTTTCGCTCTGATTAATATCAACTGAATTTAACAAAGTTTTACTTTCAACATTTTTTTGACAACAAATATTTTAATTCAATTTTAAATATCGATGTCTGATGGTAATAATATTGTTCAAAACTGTAGTAAACATAAAAATTACTGGGAAATATTTCCTATTAAGTTGGACCCGTGAACAAATTTGAATTACTTGAGCATTAAAATTGAAAAACAGCAAATTAATGTATGCCGAATTAAATATTTATTTATTATTTATTTTGAACATTGAAACAACAAATATTGTATTTTTAGAAATTTTTATTCATTCAATTAACCGCGTTTGAAACGGCTAATTTCGAAGAAGAAATTCTCGCAGTTCACGTTTAACTCTGCAAGAGTTTATTAGCTCATTAACAGATCAGTTCTTACAATAGCCAACGTTTCGGTCTGAATTCTAGGCCTTCTTTAGAGGGTTAAGTGAATTGTGAAGGGAGAGAGTTACTATAGATGAACATCTCATTCCCATTTCTCCATAAACATAATAACTTACATATTTATGTATACTATTGTCTAATCTGAATACATTAACAAAATAATTAAAACAATTGGTAAAATATATNATATTTATATGTACAACCATTGCCCCTAATAAAAATTAGTTTCAATGAGTGAATCTAAATTATCCATAGTTGTCATTATAGAACATACGTAATGTTTTTCATCATTTATTTGCTTTGACTAGGGTTGAATAAAACCCCTTTTCTGAGATAGATCATTCGATATTTAAATATGATCGTGTGAATTATCTTCATACAAGATAGTAAAATATTCCAAAGATACCCTGATTCTATGTAAAGATGACTTCCTTTTCTATTGTGCTGTTTTGTTGATTGACATTCATTTATTCCTGCACTGTCATTCACCATGTGAATATATATCTCTTTCTCTATTGGAATATCCTCGAGGAAAATATAGGTTTCTGTCTAATTTTCTAGAATCATCTATTTGGGGCGCGTTTTTAAGCACCAGCTGAAAATTTAGAATTTCATTTGAAAATTTAAATAATGCATGTCCATATAGATGCATGTGTGTGTGTGAAAAGCTGTCCCTTTTAAGCATGTACAATCTTCATATATGATCTAATTAACATTAAAATAATGTTATGTTGGATAAATATGGAAAAAAAAAAAATATGTGTCTAGCTTTAAGCGGAATGAAAAACGGTTGGCAGCAATTTTGATGTGGCTCAATATTTTCTTTTTTCTTATTTTGAATATTTATAACCCTATTTACATATTGAGAAGGGGGGGGGGGAGGTTGATGTAGAGGACTTCACGATACCTGTGCCCAGATGCCAGGATATTTATGAAAAGAGCCAAAGATTGCCAGGTCATTATTAGGTAGGAACAGGTTCCTGAGTCGTTGCTGGCCTGGAGAATGTCAGCTGTCCGCTCCAGCCAGTTTGTTCCATCCCAAAATACTGGAGAAAAAACACAATGAAAAAACATAGTTAAAAGCAACTGGCGTTCTTTAGTTTCTGTGTTAGTCGCCCTAAAACATGCACAGGCAATTACAGTAAATTTTACTTCCAATCTTTCGATTTTAAATTGTTTATTTTCCATGTGTATGAGAGTATATGTTATCAAAAAAATTCCATTAATTGTATTATTCAACAATTTTCAAGGGTTTCCCCTTCAGATTGGGTTTCACAATTCTGGTATGGTTAATGCTCTTGGTGTTAGACAAATCAGGTCTAGCCTCCGTTTTATTTCTCCGTTTAACAGTATACTTATCTATACTGTGTTATACTCAAAATTTATATATATGTAGTGCTTTTACATCTCAGTCAATAAAGAGTTATTGATGCTCAAGAGAAAATTGGTATAATAAAGTCCGAATGAAACCAATGTCAAATTGGAGTATTTTCTAATGGAAAAAATGTCAAATTTCCTGTCCTATTTTCACTAAATAATCGATACTTCTAAACAAAACTTAAACAAATCCTATTGTAGTTGCACCTTGTTTTGTGCAAGTCAGATGACCTTCCCGGGTAATTGCTGGGAAACTTCAATGAGAAAGATAACTACACATGTTGAAAGTTGGTACATTTGAAGAGACGGGCGTGTGGAAGCGTTTCTGCGACGCGATACGGCTGAAGATAGCCCACTCCGCCATATTATCAGCCGAGAGACTCACGGCCGACAGAAAACATTATGAGCTTCTGTATCTGGACACTGACGGTATTTATTTCTCTTATCTGAAACTGCTTTCAAGATTGTCCTCACTTAACAATTTCACTTTATTTTCCCTCTCGCGGAAACATTTCTTACTCTTCGAGAAAAAGTAGGTAACCGGCCTTTCCAGGATAATAATAACATTAGAAATTTACTGGCCCCCACGTGTCCTGTAAAGTACCTTTACCCTTCTTGAACTGTTAAGTTTCGTGTATATATATATATATATGCGTAAATGACTAGTNTTATAATGACATTTAATAAATGAATTTATATAATACACATTTTTAATCAAATTCTTATAAATTACTTTCTACAATAATAAATGATGGCTTATGACAAAAATAAATAATTCAATTGATTTTGTTTTAGTGTTGACATTAATCAAAATTTGAGAGTAATAAAATTATTTGGGGCCCTTAAAAAATTCTCTAGCCAGTAAATATTTGTGATAGCAATGTCTAAACACAAGTTAAGAAATGAAAGGCATTTTTTAAGTTATTATCTTCTTTATTAAGGAAGTTTAAATGAGGAAAAAGTTTTTCGAAGCTCATTGGACATATTTGTAGGGCCCTCTTGAATTTACTTGAGTTTTATCTTGATGAAATTTTCAAAATTCATCTCTGAAAAAGTAAAGTTTAAATAACATATTTATCCTCTGAAGCACTAATTTGCATAGGACAATTATTTGCTTATGAACTATTTTAAGACCTGATTAAATATATGTTGGGAAATTATAAAAAAAAAAAAAAAAAAAATTAAAACAAAAGTTTTTACGCTTAGATAAAAAGTAGGGCATAATGTTTATGTCGGCTATTCCATTATATTCAACTAATTATTTATGCTGTTTTTAGTACTTTTCATTTTCTTCACACTTACAAAGTAATGTACTATATATAAAAAAATATATTAAGAATTATGACAGTATATGTAATATGTGTACACATATGTGCATGAGTATTTATTTACTGATATTGGAGGCAAAAAATAACTTTTTATTTTGTTCTATTATAATAATTCGTAATATTTTGTTATTGTTTTTTTGTTAATAGGTGTTCCTGTTTATTTTATTCGACTTTGGGTATGTATAAAATAATTAAGTATTATTTTTAATAGTTTACAAGTTATTATCATTTCATTAAAACCGATTTAACTTTTTGTTTCTATACAATGTATTCTACTGGTATACTACTCAAATTTTAGCTCCTAAGTTATTAAATTCCCTATTCGAATTTTAATTTTCTTATTAATTATTGTGAGTAGGACTCAAGAGCCAACATTAAGAAGAGCAGGGCCTAATTTTTAACTGAAATAATTCACATTTCACTACCGAGCTCGTGAAATTATTCATTCTCTTCTGCAACAATCAAGCATAAGGCGTAACAATTATTAGAACCCTTATAATAGCTAATATATTTAGATTACTTTTTATTCTCACAAATATTCAGTTCTTCTTTGTATATATTTATTTATGCTTAATTTTTATAATAGCTTGTTATAAAATACATGGCATTATAAGGCATTTATAAAACAATGTTTGATTAATGTATTCAATTAATACTAAAGTTACATACTACTATTGTTATATAATACATACTACTTTTATCTGTACCTGTACCATTAGTTATTGTCTAGAGTCGACATATCCGTCTAACAATTCAACATGTTGACGCATTCTCCTTTTAAGATGATAGCTCAGGGTTTACTGGTGCAAAACTGTTTTTGCATGAAACCTCTTCAAAATTAACGTAAATATACCAATGAAAGGAGTATTTTGACTAGTTTATTATAATTTACATATTTATCTGGTTCAATAGACCTTTCTATGAATAGATACTATAAAAAATTTTACAATTTCAGAAAGGGCGAAATAAAATTTATTTATCTCTTTAGTTGCTAGTATATCTGGATTCCTATTTAGCTAAAGCCTGATTTTTAATATCTATTGTAATACAAAGGATAATCCACTTTATGAATCGTAAATAAATTAATTTGCTGATTCCAATTGCTCTCAAATTAAACTTAAGATCTGTTTCATGCATTTTAAAATGCCAAAGTCTTATATAAAATATATTGTTCTAATGTAAAGTAATGCCTGAAGAAGGAAAATAAACCTAACTTAGATTTCATATTAAAATACTTGTTGAAGTTGACTACTGAATTATCATCAGCTAATTTGCAAAGATGTGCTTTTCAAAGGAATGACAGTTTTTCATTATATATATAATTTATTAATTATTTTAGATAAATTATAGAATAAATAGCAATCAAGAACAGGTGGGATAGACAGTTCAGTGCACACACAAAAATAAAAAAAATCACAAGGAGCATAATGTTCGGGGATATCTGGCCCTTCGTTGGTGAGAAGTGAAGAGAGACTGGAACATATACCTAGGTCTAGAGAAACTAGTTTCTCTTCACTTCTCACCGACGAAGAGCGAGAGATCCTTGAAAATTTTACTCCTTTGCGTGTGTACTCTATCTCACCTTTTCTGCCGCGAGTGTTTCATTTTCAATGTATATATCATTACATCTGTTGTGTTGTGGAAACACTGTTCTAGTAGTAGTTGTAGTAGATCATGATGGAGGGCAATCAACTTCTAGGTTATTACGCCCTATAAATACCCTTTAATATGTTTACTATAAATTAGTTAATAAAAGACAGGAATCAGGATTATTTCGACCACTATAACAACCTAAATTAATGGATTTTTTTAAATTTAAATATTATTATTATATATATAATAAATTATAATAAATAAATTATTATTAACTAAAATAATAAATAATATCTCATTCTTTAATTTAGATTTTCCAGGCTATACCTGATTATTTAAGAAAGTTTAACAGCCCATCCACTGTAGAGGGGTTGTTCCCAAGGCACTCCGCCATATTAAACACTGTTCTATTTCACACAGATTTATTTCTTCCTTCTCGAGTTTTGAAGGAGTGGGGTTCACTTATCCTGATAAGGGATTTCTTCCAGGCGGGAGGAAGGTAAGATCCCACACAGCCTCAGGGACGTCCTATCTCCACAAACCAGTTTCCACGGGACAACCCTTCCCCTGCTCACTATTTACTTTATCGGTTATCCGGGACATTTTTGTTTTTCCCCTCACTTTTTCACCCCTTTACTCTTCTACCTCTTAACTCTCCTATCTCTATCCTATTTACACTGAGTCGGTATAAATCTCACTCTCTCTCACTTCTTCAATGTTTGCCTCTTCTCCCTTTAGGCAATTCATTTTATCAACACCTTTATTTACTTCTTGGGTCATTTTTTATTTTTATCTTTCAGTTATTGGTTTTGCTCTATAGATATATTCAAAATATGTGTCACCATCCATTCAGGTGAATTCATCCAAACATTATTTTGTTTCTTTATTATTTTATTAATATTAGATGTTTTTTTGTTGGGGTTCGGTAAGGTAGATCCAAAAAATACAAATTGAAAAAAAAAAAATGTAATTTTTAAAATTATCTGCCAATGTACTTCTATTCCATTTAGCTTTTTTCATTAGTTGTTGGTTAATAAATAATAGGGAAAAAAAAGCCTTTAAACTCATGGAATGTGGTAAAAATATTAAAATTTGCATTATTAAAGAAAATTAAAAGACTGTTTTGACACGAAACAGATGCACGCGACGAGGGAAAAATCATTATATTTCATTGATTTACTGCCGTCTACTAGTGGAAGTTAGACTCTCATTTATTGTATACGTGAATTTGGTCTACATTTTTAACAGAATTTCCCTGCAATTTTTTTTTCTCAAACTGCATGTTAGATTTCAAATGATTTGTATTTATTCCATCAAAGTTAGAGTTTCAGTTTGCGTGGCAACTCTATAAACTTTAATTATTTTGCTTATGCTTTTATCAAGAATTTTTTTTCTTCAAATTTTGATGTTCTAATCCAAACTGAACCTTCTCCAAGTTTTCATTGTGCCCCTCCATTATGATCCATGCACTTCTGGACAATCACAATTACATCCTTGTAAGAAACAGGGGCAAGAACTTAGTTGATTCCTAAAAAAGAAAGAAAAAAAAAGTATCTTTTTTTTTCTTCTAAATTGTGTAGACTTGTCTCTCTGTGCCACCAACTTGCATTTTAATTCAAATTAAGCAACTCTAACTTTTATGAGTGAGCTTGAAAAATAAAACTCAGACTTGTTATGATCTAGAAGTAGATATTGCCTATGAAACGAAGCTTTTTTTGTTTTAGCTACCACTTAGGCCTTAAATTACTCTTCCATAATTCTTAAAAGACTTAAATTTGACAGTAACATCTTATATAAATATAAAATAATAGATTGTACATTATATACTGTGTGTGTGTTGTAATTTCATTGGCTTGTACATTACTTTCTGACATGTAGAATAAATTTAAGGTTCAGTTTGTTGACAGAGAAGAAAGAAGTACGTGGAAGAAGAAATAAAATGTGTTTCTTCAGTCGTCGCTGCAATTTTTATCTATTTTGTCTGTCATAACCCAGAAACCAGCCATTAAATTATTTTATTTGTCTTAAATATTAAAATCTATGCCGGTACCCTTTGGCACCATCAGCAGATGTGAATTATGATTCAAGGAGGCAGTGATGAACATGTGAGGGTTAGGGCATCCAGCTGAGCCACCCTCCCTTGACTCGTTGGACTTCTATAGGGGGTTGTCAGGTAGGTGGAGGGGCTATTATATAAAACCACTACTTCCTTGTTTTGTATGAAAAATTCTTCCATTGTTTGAGAGATATCTTGTCAGATGCAAGGTAATCTATCTTATTATAGATAATTGCGATTGCAATTATAAATCCCAATATGTTTTTATATTTTCAATATTTATAGGACACAACATTAATTAATTAATTTTTCTTACTTTACATAGAACCCCTTTAGGGTCATGGAGGAAGGGGCTGTCTTTTGGTTGTTAATTCATTCTAAACAACTGTCATTGAGCATGCTATCTCATTAAGTATTTTATTGACATTCACACAAGGGGAAGAAATGTAAAATAGTAAGACACAACTCATTTATCTAAGAATTTTTTTCTTTTCGTTCCCCTTTTTTCATTAGAGGACCACCATTGGAATTCCTAGAGGTTCGTTTTAAAAATTCAAGCATTTTAATAGAATTTGTTTCTTGACATAATGTTGTTTCAAAGGGAATAACCTACGAAATACCAAATGACCAATTCAAAAAATCTTTAAAAAAAATTTTTTTATTTTACTAGAGTAGGTTACCTGAGAATTTATTAAAATAACAGACCTCTCTCGGCATTATTCGTAGGATAATCTTTTGAGATACGAAAAAACTAAATAAAAAAAACAATAAAAAATATAGTAAACCAACCTCTGAGCTGTGTTACAATCTGGCTCTAAAAACAATTTTATATTTGTTTCCTATAATCTAACCCATTTAAGTAAATAATTATGTTTATATGAAATAAGTCACATTGTCGGAACAGTTAGAAATCCCAAATTTCATCCAAATACATCCAGCCGTTTCTAAGGCAATTTTCGTACAGTCTACGGAGAGAATTTTTTTAAATTGTTTTTAGAATTCTACAAGTCTTAGAATGTGAAATATTTGAAGGTTATGTTTAATTAAAATATTTCATGTTTCACACTAACTAATAATACAATTTTGCTGGGTTTTTATCCGTTAATAATCACGGTATAATTTTTATTAATTATAATCGGTAGAAATTTTATTTAAAATATGAAAGTACCTTATGTCTGCTCTAAAACCTTTTATTAGAAGTTGATTTTGTGTATATTTTATTCTGATTAAAAGAAATGAGAACATAGCTGGCTACTATTGACGAGCTGTTTGTTGGCGAAAGGATTGCAGCCAATTGTCGCCCGTTTGTGTGTGTGTGTGCCGTACAGATAAGAGGTAGTGTGCTGGCAAGTGTCTGGCCGGCCTTGAGCCTCACAAGGCTCACAGCTGATCAAACACCAAAGGCACTTGTGACTCTCACCATCTCCCCTTACAAGTAGCTACTGTCTTCTCTCGGGATTTACCCCCCATTGCCCAGACCAGCCTGCATTGCCTGCCTGCTCCCGGTAAGGTTCGAACTCGTCGTGGATCCAAATAGGACGATGTACAGGTGGCTCAGCAACATTGCTTGCGTGCTTTCTCGGTGGTAATCTGTCAAAGAGTATTCGAGGCTGGTGGAAGTGGGGTTTCTGTATGATGAGAGTAAAACTGACTGGGATAAGTGAACAAGAAAAAAAAAAGATCTTGCAAATTTTAAACATTTGTGCCAGAAATATTTGTCAAAAAATTGTTAATTAGAAACGATTATATGCAAGGGAATAGAATAAAAATTTTTACTGTCCTGGCGTAAATGGATAACGCGCTTGCCCGGATAGCAGGAGATCCAGGTTCCAGCCCTGGCTGGGACAGTTAGATTTTTTATTCTATTCCCTTGCATTTAATCGTTTAAAATTTAGGTAGAATAAAATACCACTATAAAAAATAATATAAATAATTATTTGGTTGTGGTTTATTATCCCACGTAAATTTTAAACCGGCAATACAAAGCATACCGGCCCGGCAAGCAAGAGATCCAGGTTCGAGTCCTGGCTGGGACAGATAGATTTTTTTATTCCATTCCCTATCATTAATTGTTAAAAAATAATATTAATTAGCGTTGTAGATTACATTTTCTAGGAGTTACACGAAGACTTTAATAAAAAATTGTTTTATGATAATTCCAAACAAACTAAAGTTTAATAAATTTGTTCTTTAGTTTATTCGAAGATATCTTTTATTCTGTTGGTCACTTGGAATCAATTTTCAACCTATTCAAAAAATAATGTAGGGGATTTAAAATAATGTACTAATTTTTTTTTTCTGAAAAACGAATACACCACAAATTAGTGTATAGTGTCCTCATTAATTAAATATTTATAGAATATGAAAAAAAAAAGTTATTACTAAGATTGAAGAAAGATATTACGCTAACTATATATTCAATTAGTCACAGGACAAGGACCTTTCACTACTTGAACATAAGATTATGTTAAATAAGTGATATGTGGCATTCCTATGTCACGAAAATGGTGTCAATTAAATACAGTGATTTTCTCAGACGGAGAACAATACTTACCATTGAAATTGTAATGTCCTTTTCTTTTTCTAATTAATTTATTAGGAAATAGTATAAGCAATAAATAAATGTAAAGGAAAAGGAACGTCTAACTAGAAAAAATGGCCTGTCTATCTGCCTTAAAAAATAAGGAGCGATGAACAACACTATGATTACACTACATCTTATTGTTGGTTTTCGTCTATGATTCCGGGATTCATTCCCAATAATAATATGTGTGGGAATAAAGCTGTGTCCCTCTAACAAACTACAGACTAATTTCAATTCTCTTCATGCTCTCTCGACGTTCTCTTTATAAATAAAAATAATTTTTTTAGCTAATTTTTGTTGTGCAAACTTCCCATTATTATATTAAATTTTCATATATTACTAATTGATATTTTTGATATTAATTTCACACATAAGTAACGATTAAAATATCCACAAATCACATAAACTTAAAATTTAGATATCTCATAAATCTATATTTATATAAAATACGTAAAGATATATGTCTTTTAAAATATATAAATATTACGCTATATAAATGGCATAACTGTTTAGCTAATAATAAACAAAG
Source organism: Oncopeltus fasciatus (assembly GCA_000696205.2). NCBI lineage: Eukaryota > Metazoa > Arthropoda > Insecta > Hemiptera > Lygaeidae > Oncopeltus > Oncopeltus fasciatus. Next base: position 880,231 of record KZ806987.1, read on the forward strand.
CCATATATATTTTTGTGGACAGAGTAGCAATATTAAAAATCCATGACCTCTGAATTAAACTGTAAAAGTCACGTTAACTGTATTAATTACTGAAGTAATTAAATTTAGCTCAGGGAAAAAATAAGTGAAAACTAATTATCTTGAGTAGAAGCGAGAGTTAGTATAATTTTCTGTCTGACTCGGAGTATAAGGGGTTCATGGTGACAAAGAAACCCTTTTATTATCGTGAAACTATATCTTGGTTGACACAATCTTATATTATCCATACAAATTTTACATTTGAGCTGAAATTTAAGAAATAACATAAGTGTTACAAATAATACTTGAAAAATTAGATAGTTAAAAAATATTCTTCACATTAAAAAATGTAGCCGTAAGAATAAATTTGATAACTCCGTCCTTTTTTGATTTAGCGACTTTGTCTAAGGCGGTATATTCCAGGAGTAATAAGTTAAGAAAATGGTTACGTTTTTAGAACGGCTCCAGCCGTCCACTAAATCCTGACTTCTTCTATTAATAATATTTGAAGAGGTCCAACATTTTTTTGTCACTTTTGAATTTAGTCCTGTAGTTTTCTTTTGAATTTATTTGATGTTTTTTTTTTGGGGGGGTTTTATTTTATACTTATTTAAACTATGTGGTTATATTTTAATTAAATTAGAACTAAATATATTATATTTATATGGAATATTTTTGTTGGGAACGCTATATAAAAAAGTATTGCCTAAATTTTTATTATAAAACTTATGAGAAGAAAGATAGCTAGTATATTCTGACACTCTATTAACAAAATTTTAACATTAAAAGTCTCCTTCAAAATGTGACATGTATATGACAAATCCCCTACTGTTCCTTGCAAAATGTAAAGAAGATGCGTCGACTATTTGATTCCAGATAATTGTTTGTGATCTGGACTCTGTGGTTCATCTGCCCACCCAAAGCAGCATCTCTTTTTTGGACATTAAATGGGGCCTTGCTTGTGAAAAATTGTTCTATTAGAAATAGCATTTTTCTGTTTCTTAACTAAGTGTGCCTTATGGGAAACTCAAGACCTGAAGAACTCCAGGATGGAGAAATATACCAGGAATGAGCGTTTGTGCAAGGACCAATTGGATATTCTTGCCGAAGTCAGGCTCTACTGACTATCCTTCTTTGTGTCCTTTGTCTCTTACTTTCTGCGAGTGAAATGAGCTGTCACGCGATCGCCATCATGACTCCTTTAAGATGAGGCAGAGAGAGAATTACTCCTCCCCTCCGCATGGAGCATATGCGCAGATAGTCCAATAGAAACTTCTTCACTTAAGTTCCAGACTTATGTCGATCAAATCTAATATAAAATATTGAAGTAAATAACATATTTGCTAATTATGAAGTCACTGTCCCATTCCCAATAGCTCTTGTCTCACAATATCTCTCGGGAACAATTGGTTTCATTTATTTGCGAGACCAATTCTGAAACTTTTACCTTTTTTTTTTTTTTTCTTTTTGTCCATTAATAGTACCTGTTATCTCAATATTTTCTTACATATGACGTTTCCTTGATTGGATGGGCCTTAACTGTAATTGTAATGCTTAGCGGCTTGCAAAGTTAAGGGTTTTGAAGTATGTATTACCTGGAATTCGATACAAACATTGACTGATAGACGAAGGGTGTTATCTGTAATGTAATGTAAGGATTTCAAGATTGTAAAGCCGTTTTCCACAGCTGTGCCCTCAAAAGAAAGCTGTGGTCGTCAAGAGAGGACGTTGGATTTCTACGCATGACAGCATGCATATATAGCTGCGGGACCTTTCCCCTGTCTGCTAAGGGTGTGCACTATTTCCTGACGCGCACGTCGGTCATCACACCCTTAGGCAACTGCCAAAGCCTAGAGGTATTTTAAGTCACCCGGTCGTGGCATTACAGCAAAAGTGCAACGACTGCATATGGCGGAGCGGGATTCTCCAACATCCATTGCCTATTAAAAGAACCAATGGACTAATGAATTATTCATTTTATTTTAAATTTTATAAACTTTTATTATTTCTCCATATTTTACAAATAGTGTTGTGTTTCAGCATATGAAGAATTCTATGTTCGAATGTTTTCAAAGCACTAGATCACACCAACTAAGTAAATTTATTGCGTGATGGTTAGAATTATTAAGAAAATTTATATGTCTGATTTGTTTGTGCCTTGTATGGTCTTTTGCATTAAAGATCATTCATTAATAGTTGAATATCACTATTGAGTACAGTTCTGAAGATGTGAATTGCTCTTTTGGTTTGTTTTTTTTCAAAACTAATTTCCTTAAGTTCATAAACCAAATTTAGAAACCCATTACTGCACTTATTCATGTTCTATTCAGGCAAAATCAAATTTGGCCAATAGTTTTCGGCTTTTGATCCCATATGTTAAATTAAATTATTGACTTGGTAGTGCTGATGTAGTCTGTCTATGTGTTCAGCAATTCTGCATTGTTACCATCTTCTGTACCACAAAATCTAGTCTATACTCCTAAAATTGAAGGACTATTGTGGCCGCATATGATTTCTACTGAACTCGGTTGTCTTAATTCCATCACCTGACACCATCTCATGAACCTCACATAACCTATGAACTAACCCCTAAGGGAGTACACAAGGAACAGCCTAACTGAGGCATTCTCCGGACAGGAGTCGAGGGCGCATTCCTCAAGGGAGGCGACCAACGCGGGGTTGCTCGTTCGGCCCAAAGAAGGGGGCGGGGCGTGTGCCTTGGAAACGTGAGGAGCTTATTTTGAAAACGGCCGAGACAGGCCCTGTCCACCGTGGACAGGTTTAAAAATAATGTCGCCGGTACCTCGCTCCGTGTCGAGTTGTCCTCCGCAACGCTACACACCAACAGTGCTATTAGCTTTAATTGGTGGCCACTTACAATAGAACGTCCACTTTACATTTCTTCTTTTTTTTTCACTTTTACACTTAACGTCACATACTGTGTAAGGGATATAAGTCATCGTGATAAATAACCAACTATGAGATTGTGAAATTTCATTGCGATTTTAGGCCTCTTGTATCTATATGTGAGTGTAAACTGATTATGATGGTATCTAAGCTGTGAGCCATGCTAAATGCAAATATGAGAATCTATGTGCGAAGTACTTATGTAACGGTACACATGAGCGAATACTGCATTTTTATTCCCTTGGGTGAATATAAAAAATTTAAAAAATCCCGCGAGGTCTTTATTCATTTTTATGTCATTTTTTATTGTTTTTGGCTTGACCATTTGAAAATTGCTGAATGATATTATATTTTATGTTGGAATAAGGCCTTTGTTAAACTAATATTTCTGAATTATCGTAGAAAAGTAAATTTTTATGTGAACAATATTGCAGCAATTATCACATAATAATAATGGTATCCTGAACTCTGGTGATGTCTATGTTCACCTTCCCTAAAGCAATCAGCCTCCTCATTTTGTCACTTTACTCTGGTGACTCGAAAAACAATACTCTCACAGATATGTCAATATTTATTGTCTACTAAACCAACGAGGCACATGCTTCTAGTCGGCAAGGTTGACTCTTTTACCTACGTTAAACAAGGATTGATAAGACAAGTGCAGTATGGAGAGTAAGGATTGTAGAAACATATTTGCTAATTGGCTTTATATACTTATTATGCTCTTCTTAAATAGAAAATTACCCCCATCGTCTAATTCTTCTGAATTAAACCCTCCTGTTATCAGGCATGTGGTAGACCGCATTTTACAATATTATGGATAATATTTTTTTAAACTTATATATTAAATTACGGCTGTTAATTTAGAGGGGGGGGGTTCCTTTTGTAGCGGAAATTGAGATTTGTTAGAGGCTGAAGGTTGCTAACACCCATAAGTTAATAACGCTAGGACAAGGAGAGGGAACTGGGTATTGAGGAAGCACAATACACCCATATTGGGCTGAGAATGGTGAAAGGATCATCGTTTCAAAGCCTTTTGTTGAATGTCTAATGCCCAACCACTTGATTTACAACAAAGGCATCAACAATTCGCCTCGAAATATTTACAAGTACAAGCCTCGGATGCTTCACTTTCGGCGCAAACTAAGCGGATTCTGTGTGTATTGTTACAGTGGAATCCTCTTAAGGAAATTCTGGTTCATACAGTGACTTTTGAAGATCTTCCACGGATTTTTAACTGTTCAAGATAAAATATGGCCAGTTGAAATTTTACATGTACACATATGTGTGTGTGAGACTATGCTCTATAGCGTTAGTAATTCAGAACTAGTAATTTCGCATAAAGACTTTGCATATATTCGTATATGGTTTGTGATTTGGAGCTCTTGCTACTGGAGAAGAGGTTCCTGTCAGTTCAATTAACTCTGATTGTGTATCAGATAGACAAGCTTTTTAATTCTCGTTGTGATGACTGATGCCAAAATAAATGATCCATATTTTTATATACCACCATATAGGTTTCCATGTATCGGTGATCCATATATCTTATCTTCTGCATTTGTGGTATGTTAATGGAATCTAAATAAAATAATACATGAATTCATGTGGTACCATTTGACCTTAAAAAACTTTTTTTCAAAATTTCACCATAATTACTTGGAAAAAGTCATTCACATAAATATAGAATACAAAGTTTTTAAGAAATGTATGTCACCTTTGATAAAATTGGTGAAGAATTGTAATTTTTTTTTTCATAAAAATTTGTATATTTATGTCTTCTCTCTCTAGTTTTGACACATTTAAAGAAATCAAATTCAATATTTTATATTCTTTCTTTGAACTGTTTTATTAGTTCTTCAATAAAAAAAATTTTAAAAATCCAATTCGAAGGGTAGGAGAGGTTTAAAGTAAAATTCTTAGTTCGAAGATGCAGATAGCTATTTTGTTGCATTTTAGTTCTACAAAATTTAAGAAAAGAATAATCTCTTACTAAATAATATACTAAAAGAGATATGCTAGAGAGATCAAATATGGTATCATTATGCTCACTAAATGTTTTATGAGAAACAATTACGAAAGAAGAAATTTAAAAATTTAATTAGGAAAGTTGAGTTTCCTTACTCTTCTTTTCGGTCCGTTTAGTCTTCGTAAAACATAAGAAATCTGCTTAGCTTACGCTACTACTGGTACTCGTGCCCCTTATATAAATACTGGTAAACCGTTTACTACAATAGAATTAATTAAAATTTTCACACCTATAATTTACAATACACTCTTGACTCTGCACTCACTCCTCTATTGCGTTATTCGCGATAGAATATAATAATATTCTATAAATTATTAAAGGGTGTAATATAATAATAATATTACTACATTAGCCAATAATTCATAAATGGTTTGTTGCTCTGTATTAAGTGCTTGAGGAGTAAAATATATTTAGAAATTAATACATAACTAGTGCGCGCGATCATCGCCAATGTTTAGTGTTTGTATTCCATGTTCAAGTCTCACATATAGATGTGAATTTCAGTGTACATTGTGGGTTGTCTTCTGAGCTCCTTGGCAGACATATTAATGACTGAAAGCTCACTAGAGCTCACAAAATTCCTTTCATAAAATGATAATTGACAGGCTTAAAACCCGTGGCAGACCTTTCTTCACAGACAATATTCATAGTATTCAGTAAAATCTAACCCCAATACATATCCCTGTACAATTATCTGGAGCAGAAATATTCAGAACATTTTTCTCTGTACTATTTTTGATAAAAACTGTTTAGAAAATTCCAATGTGCACAGCTTTCATGAGAACGTTGATTGTGTTGAACCAAAAGAAATTGGATAAATGAAATCTCTGTGTCTATCAAGTTACTCAAAAATATGCAAGAACTTTCTCTCTGAAGTTCTATTGTATTAATATCAACTTTTTTCAATAAAGAATCAAAAATCAAATCAAGAAAAGAGATAAATACAATTTTTAGTGTTTGCTTCTTTTCTCAGAGATGAACTCTCTCCTTACTAATTTAGAAGCTATTCCCTGCTAGTGAAATGAATTATATTTATAAGCTGGGTGTTGCATTTCACTGCTTATTGTTGAGATTTTTATTTATCTCTAACTCCGTGTAATCATCATTTGATTGACTGAAAAGTGAGTGTTCCCCCCCGAGACTGTATTCGCTGTTAAGATCTAGAGGGCAGTGTTGGGCCGAGATCTGTGGGTGCAGACTTGAAACGTAAACCGTTTGTGGGTGCTTCCTTGCAGTTCCGAATCCGAGGCTGAGAAGAGGCCGGCGGTAACCAGAGCCCCGGCTGAGTCAGCGTCAATCAATTCCCAGACCGTTCTCTCACCAGTCTAAGCCGTTCTCCCAGCATGTCCGTAGCACACAGCAGATCAGTGAAGTGATCATGGTAAGGGGTCCCCAAGTACATGAATTGTAGTTTAACCGCTATTAAGCTAGCTAGCGCTATTTTCTGCTGAATTTTAGGACATTTGCGGATGAATACAAAAACTCCATTCTCCTAACTTATTGAGGTAAACCATTCTTTTTTTTTTAAGTGAAATAATCATTAAAATATTCCTTTTTATGTTATTACAATAAAAATGTAATATTAATTAGTATAAAATGAAATTTTTAAACAATTGTGATCTATATCAATTTAATGAAGAAATAAATTTAAGAATGTAAGTTACTCTGGTTATAAAATAAAGAAAACTAGTTTTTACGATTCGTTATGCAAACCACTGAACAAGTTTTAGTGTGAGCCAACTTTAATAGATTTATTTTCCTCTAATTATCCTTTCCTGTTGGCGAGATCGAAATCGCTTTACTGAACATACACGTTATTCTTTATATGGATTTCTATTTTATTCTATTCAAGCATATACTTCATTTTTGACTTAAGTAAACATGAGACATGGGTGATTAAAAACTACGTAATTTTTCGGACAGGGGTTGAAGGACAAACCTTAGACCAACTGAATCCTGTTATGGCTGTCGGATTAAAGTTAAAGGCGATCCAGGGCCCACAGCTTCTTGGTCATCTTTATACATACCAACAATGGGAGAAGAACCGCCACTATTCCTCAAACCAATAATATTTATAATTTTATTTTTATTTTGTACATCATAACTTTAAAATTTTCAATTTTAGATTAATTAAATGAAATTAATTGAAGAAAAAAAAATGAACTTCTTTTGCGGACTGACTTTTATATGTATTTTTTTGTGTTATTAAGAAATCAATATATTGGAAGTTGACTGGACTCTTGAATAAGGGTTCAAGTACAAATATATATTTTGAGGAATTCGGTTAATTTACGCAGTTCCTGCGTGACTTATGTTTTAAAATTAAAATATTAGTTCTTCAATCATTCGCAACTGCGTTGTTTAAAAAAAATATAATGTTTACTTTCGGTCGCTCTAAAAATCATAAATGAATAATGTTTCTCATTAAGATTATTATTTGAGTAAAAATTTTTTTAAAAGTAGGTCAGTCTTTTAATAAAGGACGTATAAGTTAATCAAAAATTACTTAGCTCTCTTATCAGTATAAAACGCACCTTAGTTGACACTGGTCTTTTTCTTATATTCTTTTTAGTTGTTTTTTATTTTTAAATATTGTAACAAATATTTGTTTCTAAATAAATATTGAACTTTCGAGATTAGATAAAACGTGAAGGGCCATAACAAGTTCTCTTCCTTGCTCTACTGTAGCCCGTGACAAATTAATTAACTTGAGTTTGCTGATGAACAGCAGTGGGATTTTATATATACTTTCATGTGGCTGGCTCTTGAGGGAAATTTCCAACCCTTGTAATGATACATGCTTCCCGCTCAAGTATCGTTTGAGGTTAGAGCACATACAAGACGTAGTCGCGTTATCTTAAAACGCCTTGTCTCTTGGAACAATTTCTTATTAGGCATAATATATAATGTTAAATATATATATTAGGTTGTTCTTTCAGTATTTTTAATCGTTTCCGATATTTTTCCCGACCTTCTTAATAGGCAATAAAAATGAAAATCCCTTAAATTTATAATTCTTTGGTGTTGCATAGTGAAATGATGGTAGTTAACCTTAACCGTAAATTTTAGTTTTAGAGCTTCAAAAATAGCTATTTTTGTCTTCCTGAATAAAATTTTACATGACTCTTTGAAATACAAACAGGTAGGCTGAGTTCGCTATTGGGCGAAATCGAACCATTAGGATGGGGTAATTATATAAATCAGAAACAAATATTCGTTAACTGGTTTTTTTTTAAAATTCGCTTAAATAACGGAGTTTCTGTGTTTCGGGCTATTTTTGTATTTTATAGTCTTATAAAAATTTTAATATTAGGATACCAAATTCGATATTACTCTTCATACCGCAAACCTTTCTATTCGTAGTCTGACCATTTTGCAGGATTCCCAGTCCATAAAAGTTAGCTGTGACATCCAAATTAGATGATGCGAGGTTCCTGGTGTTTTGTCTCAGAACTCTTGATTTGTCCGGCGGCGCCAATCACCATCCTGGACAGCTTCTCCATATTCCATTCTCTCGTATATCTGCAGAGCCAGTTTGTCAGCCCCGGTGGGGGTCGGTGTTCCCGAACCATTTGCAAATACCGCAGTCTTGTACAACCTGGAGAAGACTCAAAAATGATGTCAAAGCCAGACTTAATTATCCTATGTCTGCGAGCCGCGTCGTTGTCACTGTTGATTAAGCAACCCAGAAAAGGAAACTTGTTCGCCTGCTTAAACGGTCCACCTGTTGCCCTTATTCTCCTTTTGACCGGTGGCCATTTTCTTCATCATGGCATCCAAGATTCTTTGAAAGGGAGGAAGGAGTCTGCAGTAGCCTAAGAGGATCTTCCTATGATGTCCAGATCCGATGCTTAGCTAGGCAACAGTACTAAGCATCGGATGTATGTCAGTCTGCGGAAGGTAGTGCTTATCCGGATGAGTTCCAAATCGATACTCCCGTGTCCTTTGAACTTGCCTCCTCGTTGAACGCCCTTAATGCCATTACTTCTGAATGGAATGCCTTCTCCTCCTCTTATTTGTATACATGACAGATATCCAGAGATACGGCGAGTGACCGGGCGGTCGGTAATTTGTTCCGTGCGTAGTAATGGGGGTCTGCTGCTACTCACCCTTGCTCTCTCACCATTATGTCGTTAGTCCAATTGGCTCTCCCTTAACTGCTCTGTTTGGACAAAGTGCTCTTTGCCCGGCCCATACCTGCTTCCTTCGGCCCTCCTTGCCCTCTGCAGTTATAGTTTTCACCGCTTACTCAAGCTGCCTCAACTGGCTCTTATCTACTACCCGAATAAAAAATAAGTTGACTCAGAGCTAAGAAAACATTTCCAGTTCCATATTCCACATTTCCAAATATTTCTCTTGTACTGTAATATTCCTGACATAAAACTTAATTAAATGAACTATGTTCAATACCAGCACAATATAACTTAACTGCTGAAAATCTTGATTTATGTATTTTTCTATGTAAAGAAGAGTCACTTCCATGTTCTAATTATGTAGGAGTTGAGGTATGGTCATACCACAGATATCTCTCCATCTCTCTCGGCTCTCTTTCGTAAAGTAAATTCGCTGGTGGAAAAGGCAATTAATGAAGAAAAGGGAAGGAATTAGCAATTGCGAGTCCAGACCACGCCATATTGGCAACACGAAATGGATAATAGTTCCAGTATCGTCTTATCTCCAGATTTCTTAATTCTGATGAGACCCATTCTTTATAATTATTATGATTGTTTTATTTTTTTTTTTTTGGGGGGGGGGGGATTTTGTTTTGTTTGAGATCGCTTTTCGAAAGGGTTGGTTAGATGTAAAAGATGGAAGAACAATACTAACAAAAACTCCTGATAGTTGAATTTAGCTCATACTAAAATATAATTAATACAAGGTCGGAAGTGAAGAAACAATAATATAGTTCAGCCATAAAACCCATATAACTTTTAATTACATGTCCTTCTATAGGCATTAATCTACAGAATTGTACGCAAATTTATAACAATTTGGAACACCAAATAGATACTATGTCTGTGAGTCGTTTCTAATTATGTTGCCTTTGAATGGAAGCCACTTGAGATAAAACACCATTCTATATTCGGATGTTGCTGACTCGCAGGTTGAGAGTTTACCTCAAACCTAAAAGAGATTAAGGACACTAGCGAATTGTCATAGGTGGAGGAGTAGGGCAGCCATTTTCTTCGTGGGATGAGGAAACATTAGCCACCTAACAACAGATAGAAATGTTTAAGAGAAAAATGCAAGTGATCTGCATGTAGGGGAAATGTTGTGTTCTGAAGGAGGGTGTGAGGAGCGGGTTGCTAAGTGTGCCGGGGCGCGCCTCCCAAGGTTGACCGGCGCCAACGTCTGTCCTCTGCCTTGCACTTATCGATACTGGTAGTCAGGCCTCTCGCAATTCATAGCGCAACACTACAGCGCTGAATAATTGCCTACATTCCTCCTTATATCTATTTTTTTCTGTGCAACCACTTAAGATCATGGAGTAATGTTGGGAGAGGCTATCTACAGGTAGTCGTCCTGTTCCCACAACATTGGTCAAGAACTACACTTGTGAGAATTAAATGGTTCCTATCTATTAAACTGAGTACAATTTTTGGTACTCTTTCATAAATAAATAAATTTAGCGTCTTAAAGGGCGGAAGATAACTGAAATTTAGTATTACAAGTACAAATTCTTATTGTTAAATTAGTTAATAACATTCGCAATTATAGTATAATCCTTCAAAGCACGATAACTTCTAAAAATGTTACGAAACACTAAAGATTTTTATTTATTGTTTTTTTTTTTTGTGGGGGGGGGGGTTTCGGTCAAGATAGATCCAATAAATACAAATTTTAAAAATGTAAACCTAACGTTTCGGCTTACATTGTGAGCCATCTTCAGGGTTTTCTCATGAAAATGGGATCTTGGTAACACAAAGTCCACTCTCGCCTTCATGATAGCCCTGAAGATGGCTTACAATGTAAGCCGAAACGTTGGCAGATAATCCAAAAAATACACATTTTTTAAATTTGTATTTTTTGGATCTACCTTGACCGAACCCCAACGAAAAAAAAACAACTAATAATAATATATACGGTAAAAAAACAACTCTCTATTTGAACTACAGATTTTTTTTAAAATTAACATTGAAAACAGTTATTTCATTTGGTGAATTACTCTTCGGTTGAATGAGCTAAAATTTAATGAATAAAAGTTGTGAAAATATGAAAAACAATAAAGTAAAAATGAAACGAAGTGAGATATATGCAGCTATGGAGTTGGGATGAAAATTGTTTTTCTGATAGTCATTAAATTTGAAGAGGAAGGCAATAACCTGTATTGTTATTTTCCTTTAAACACAATATAACTCATTCTAACATTATTACTCCTACTAAAATATACTTTTTCAATAGACCAGTAATAAAATAAAAAAATTAACTAACATCAAAGATATTTACATTTTGAATTCTCAAGTAAATTTTTTTTCTTTTAACGATATTTTAAAAATTCATTTATTTTTAGTTATGGATTTTTTAATCTTAACAGCTACCAGTTACTTAGTAACAGGAGCAGTTATTAATAGTAACTCATGTATTGCTAGTTACCCATTAGCCTTCTTAAAGACCAATTACATTACATATTATATTTTATAGACTTGTTAAATATATAAAATATTTTATACGGTATTACAGGTAACAATTTTTGTGTATGCAGTAGCTAGTGTGTTATATGCCTTATTTACTCTAACAGAAAAGAACACACTAATTTTTATACATCTTCCTAAATACCTTTCTTTTAAATTTTGAGTTGGAACTTCTGTTGTCAGAGAAAATCAGTTTGTTGATTATAATTTTATATAGACTATAACTATGTACCTTAATGTAATGTTATGAAACTAGCGATTATTAAAATATATGACCCATTTAACTGAAGGTTTTTATTTACAGATTTTCTTCGTAGAGAGCTGATTTGGATATTCCAATTTATAAGGTAATTTTATTAAATTTTTTTTTTAGCAGGTATAGGATTCTGTTCAGTATGATTGAGATGATTAGAAAGCGTTCCACTTTGTGGATAACTTAGGTAAATTAATCTAATAAATTTGGATAGTTAAATAGTGTATTCACGTAAATACAAGAGATAACTATGTTTTTATGAGCCTAGGCGTGTAAGTTTAAGTAAATGTGCGTAAATTAATACAAACAGCTGTATTTAATTCTATATTAATTAATTTCCTTGGAAAGTATTGTAGCTTTTTAATTTAGTCTCCATTTTTTTAGATTTCTTTATTTAATTTATTTCCTATATTTAATTAATAAGTATTTATGAACTAGATGTTTTAAGAATATAGGACATAAATGTATGAAGGGTTTATTAAGCCAAAATAACGTGAATGCAATTTTTTGGCACCAAGAAATGCTTTTTGTGCAAGTGCAAGTTTGCTTTTCTGTAAAAATCTTTGAGTATTATAACTTATCTAGAAAAGTTAACGAATTATTGTAATTTATTTTGATACCAATAGAGTATTCTCTGCTGAACATGAATGGGTGTTTGTATATTAATATGCAACATTTAGTTCATTTTATCATTTCAAAAAATCTGATCATTTAGGGTGTGTATTCAACTGCTATCTCTTCGCTTCATACAAAATTGCCAAAATAATATAATATACCACTTAAGTTATATGGGATATATATCTAGTTGATATTTAATAAAATTAGAGTATAGAGTGCGGGGTTTACCTGAAATTTCTGAATATAATAGATCACTGCCAGGTGAAATTAAAAAAAACAAACCTAAAATCGATGTGTACATTTAAATAGTAGTTCCAAAAAATTTGTTTCTGTTAAAAGAAAAATCTCATTCTTGAAGTTAACCAGATTTCAACCTGTCATTTGATAAGAAATATTCTAAAACTATAGTGCCTGTAATTTGTATTTCTATGTAAAATAACTATTTATGTAACATTAAAATGTTCATAAAAAAAATAGTCCACATACTATAAAAATAGTAAGATTTAAGGTGGGGGTTAACTGAAATCCAAAAGTTGATAACCAATTAGACGTCTTCTCTGACGTAATTTCTATCTTTGTGGAGTATTAAAATAATTATAATTAATATTATTATATTATTTTACATAGAAAACGGAACCATTAAAAAAAAAATGTGTAACACGTCTCTTAGCTTTAAAAGGATAAGTAAATTATATTTTCCATTATCCAGAAATAGGTGTCTATATGAAAGATGAAATTTTACTAGAAAGATATTTACAATGCATCAATCACAATTAATTTCTAAACTAAGGTACTTAGTTATTTAAAAATAAAACAAATATATTATGATGTACTTGATTTTTCAGAAAATTAGAAAAATTTACCGTATGAAGTATTTATGATGGTGAGTAAACTATTTAGTTTGTGTAGTTCGCTTGTGATCGAACTAGTTAAATTCTATCAGCTGTTGTGCAAGAATTGAGTGAACGGTTTGTTAAAAATGTTTTTTTTTAAATTTATTTCTCCGATTTCAGAAAACATTAGTGCTATAGAAATATATCACTCCATTGATGGGTGTCGCCCATAAATTTCTTGAGGAATTGTAGTCGGTTAATAAGTCCTGCATGCTCGTCGATAAGTGGCTTGCTCGCGTGGGCCGTCCTCCTGCACACTCCTGTCCTTCTCAGCCACGCTTATTTTATGAATACTTAATAAAGAGCCTAGGTATTAATTTTATAAAAACACACGATAGCCCTGGGAAAGAGGAAGAATTTGTTTAGGGGGACACCTGTCCCAGCCGGGACCGGTTCTCTGGGGGGGGGGGGGGGGCTGTTGCAGCTGATTCCTTGCAGCGGTAGAGCTGCTCTTGTTCAACTCCAACCTTGGGGATAAGTAGTGTGACCGCGACTGATAAGCCTTCATCTTGTGCAACCACGATTAAGAACTGTAGGTTGTCCTATTTGAATTCATTATTACTCTTGTTAGAATTAAATGAAAATTGCAAAATATGTGACTTAGCAAACCATTTGTAGATGTGAGCTCAACCGCATTCAGAGTCCTCCAGTTCAACTTCAAGATTCATGCCTTTATCGCATAAATTTTGCGTCCAGCCTCCCCTCCCCTTCCTCTATCTCTACCTTATTTTTTAGAGGAGATTCATTTCCTTTGGAAAACTCTAGATTTTTTCATCTTCACTTCAGGTCAGTCATAATGCTTCGTGCGCTTTCTCTACTTTCATAAATCGGGAAAACTATATTCTCATTAAAAACGGTAAGCAGAAATTCTAAGATGATTTTAGTTGGGGTTCGGTCAAGGGTATATCCAAAAAACACAAATTTAAAAAATGTATTTTTTAATAAAGGATTATCTGCCAATGGTAAGCAGAAATGTCACTCTTATTGACCTTCACTTATAAAATGTTTATTATTGTGAATGTTTGTAATTAATATGAAAGCTGATTCTCATTAATTGGATTTAATTTAAAAAAAGAAAAAAAAAAAAAAGATGTCTCATCATTTTATGAGAATATAAATAATGTAATTAATATATAAGGAACATATTATTTAAACATGCTTAAAATTCTCCATTCAACCCTGAAGAAGCCATCACAGGATGTGCGAAAGCTCGGGAATTGTCGACAACTTGACACGGTCCAATCCGGAAAAAGAAACTGTACACACATGCTTAAAATTTTCATCATTGATTTATGCTTATCAATATTAGTGTCATATTGGTTAACTTTAATTATATTTGTGAGGACCTTGTTGAAAAGTCAAATGACAGTTTATAACAATCTTGAAATGAATGTAATTATTATCTTTTGATATTGTTTATGATCAGTCAGCATTAAACCTTTCAATTCGCAGTAGTTGTGTTTTATTCATCCACGAAAATAATTATGGGTTACATTGAAGAACATGATGTAATTCTATAAACTGTTTGAAAATTCAAAAGGAATAAGGATATCGTGCAAAAGCAATAAACGACACCCGGAAGATGAAGGACATAAATTCACAATGAGGTGTTTTCTGATTACAGCCTTGAAAATAATAAATTCATTTGCCAGGATATTTATTAAAAGCGTTGGTAAGGGATGGACACCTGTCCGAAGAGGATTCTCGAACGAATACAATAGGTCTGAAGGGGAAGTGTGGGTAGTGTCTGGTAGGGGTTACTTCAAGTGGCATTGCTTGAGGGCGCCACCAGAACATTACCATACAAACGCCAATTACTGGGGCTCTTGGTATAGCTGTACTGCCCTGCTTACGTCAGAGACCATGACGTCAGCTGGCACCGCTAGGTGGGGGTGTGTCACTCCCACCCACCGCCACTACTCTCTCTCTCTCTCACTCCTTCCTCCCCTTCCACCATCCCTCACTCCCTCTCTCTCTCTCTACATATATCTCCTGCATGCTAATAAATCATACATATTTAAAATAACTATTTGATAAATATAAATGATAATGATAATCTGAATTTGGAATATCTCATAAGAAATAATAGTGAATTATTTTAATTGTAGCTAAACTGTACTCTTAGTTTAAGACATTGTGAAGCTGTGGGGAAAAAGAAAGTATTTAAAGCAATATTATATAATTGAAGGAGCAGTTTGATTAAATTTGTCGTATACTTTTCACTCCTAGTTGGAAGAGTTACATATGCCATAGCAGGTATACGTAAATCAAATTGAGACTTGCTCATTTTCAGAAATCCATTACCTCTGGCAGTTGGATACCATTGTCTCTTTCGAAATCACTGAGCTTTATAATTTTTTTTTTTTTTTCATAATAAATAAGAGTAATTCTCCTTAGAAAAACCGGAAATGTTAAATATATATATAGGCACCAAGAAATGC
>KZ806987.1:896023-911607 GCA_000696205.2 Oncopeltus fasciatus
GTCTTTACGCTTATATATATAGTTTATACCTTTCTCCTCTCGGTAAAATTTAAATTAAAAGGGTAAATTTTCTAATTACTTTAGGTGTGTTACCAACACAATGGTCACATTCAACATTGCCCGTATATTTAAGATAATAATTAAGCTAGCAGCAATACACTATTCCCAATTAAACTCAAGTTAATTTGCTGTCGTAATACGATGTGGGCGGTCGGGTGGAGATGGCGAGTCAGGATCCACTCTTCCCACGTTCATTGCTGAAGCAGATCACATCCCATGCCCCCTTGCTCCTGGAGCACGAGATGTCGCCAATACTCCTCAGGACATCCATGCGATCTGATCCTGATCTGGGGAACTGGGAAATATCCTGCCGGACAGGAAGGGAAATGTCCGCCACGCAGGAGCTGCGTATGAGAAGCGGATACCTAATTTCTCATGAAGGATCGACATAAGTGTAATTGGCTGAGATGACCTTACATGCCGAAATGGAAAGTGGGGAGGAAAGCTTTGTAATGCAATGGAACTATGCCGGCCAGAAAGGGCTGAGGGCAAATTGTTTTATGAAATTTAATTTCATAAAACTAAAAATAATGTTATTATATGTGAGATTACATGTAAATTTCGACCGTACCATATTTTTATAGGTGTGATAAGTAGAAATTAAATATTTTTTTAACATATTGAATTATTTCTTTCATATTTTTAATTTTTTCAATTAAATTATATATTTTTACCGTATTGGGACCTTAACAATGTAAATATCTTAATTTCTTGGTTAATTTCAAAAACTAAGAATTTCAATTGAACGAATTTGGGAGACATTCAAAGTTGGGCTAAAGAGGGGAGTTGAAGATAAAAATAAACATATCACTGTCCATATTTTTAATTTAATTTTTGTTAAAGATTGAAAAAAAGGGTATATGATAATTTAGTCCTGACATCATTTTTATTTAGGAAAGCACATGGCAATGATATTAGTCAAGTGGTGGAGCGGTGGGGCGGCTCGCTGTCACAGTTGAATGCTCTGCTTTAAGTGCCGCTACTCGGAGATGAGTTGTCGTCTGTGTTAGCCTGGTGGGCCTCATCACTTGTGGGCGTATGCACGCTTGTACGTGCGTGATTTTGTGGGTGGGTCACCGAGTGCTTGCTAATGAGCTAGCTAAATTCTACAACGAGCTATGGTCAACTATAATTTGGGAAACTTGATTTTTTTTTTTCTTTCAGGAGCCATTAGAAAAAATTAAAAAGTTCTTATATTTTTATAATATTACTCTGCGCTAAGCACATTAGTTATATATTTTTGTAATAATTATATTATAGCATAATAAAAGTGCTATATACTCTGTTTAGGGAACAAAATTTGACTAAATAATTTGAAATTTTCGTTCGTATTTTTTTCATTTGCTTGGGAATTAGTTTGTTAGCTTATATGAAAATCCTTTCAAAAATTTTCGAAAATGACCTTTTTATACTGCTACTAAGTTATGTTTCGCTGCTTTATGTTTTTTTAAAACTTAACATTTTCAATTTTTTATTCAAAATCCTTGGGGGTTGGGAGGAAGGGAGGCAATTTTTTAAAATATAATTTTCCTTTGCTATAATATTGAACATTTTATTTTTTATGAAATAAGTCATAACCACTAATTTCTTCATGTATTAAAACCTCATACAATTTTTTTCATTCTAATTAGTCTTGCATGTTTAAAAAAAAATTATGTTTATCAAACCACATAACTTTTTCTATAATAAGATGTCTCTCTTTAAACCTTATTTATCAATGTTAAAGTTCGTATCATATAAAATTAATGGAAGTTAATCTTATTAGGTATCACATTCTGGTGGAAAAATTCTATGAATAACATTTAATTTGGCATATTTCCGTTGTGCAAACCAGAAGAGAACTATATGTATCACACACAGAAATAAACCCCACGAAATATACTTAGTCATCTTTCACATTGGTATATTTAGTTCCTTGTAACCTGTTTATTTTAACCTCTTAGTGGTGTTTTTTTTATTTTTTTTCTTTTTTTTTTTTCTTTTAGGACATTCAGTCTACAACAAATACTCTTATAAACTGCACTTTATAACTCTTATTTTGTTATTTATGAATCTATTTATAACCTTACCTGTAGTTCTTTTTTAAGTTATTGTCTTTTCTCTTATATTATGTAATTCTCTAAACATGAAATCCTCAAACAAGCTCCTCCTTTATAATTTTTTCTTTATCCTCGAGAGAGAACTTCCCCTTATTTAGTAGACCGGAAAACGCTTTGTTTAAATAGTCTCAACAAGAAAATTGTGAAAATAACCTTCTTTTTAAAGAGAAAATTGTGTCAAATAGGCGTCTAAACATGACATCTTAGCTCCACATTCTCTACTCAAGCACAATGTTCCTGAATAATATAAAATAAAGAAATACACTGCAACCACATCATTTGTTTCTATTTTAAACAAAATTGATTTAAAACAATTATTATTGTATTGTGCGTACAGTACTTCCTGATTAGTGGTTTTTTGTTTAACGATTATTTGATGATAATTTATTAAAGAGAAAACTCATTATTTACAAAAAAAAATTGAAACATAAGTGTAACTGCCCAACAATACTGAGTGCATATTGCACAGCGAAGCAGTCAATCAAAAAATACATTTATATTATAAAATAAAGAAAAAAAAGTATACATATACCTTAGCTAATACTGTCTTAAATGTGAAATACATTAATCTAATTAATGATATTCTCTACTAATTAAAAAAAAAAAAAACTTTACATGGCAACAAGAGAAAAGCCCAAATCTAACATTCAGTGAGAATTATACATATATACATATACATATACATATATATACAGAATTCACTAGGAGCAGAATGCACTATAGAAGTTGAAGTATGTTCGTCCTCCTGTCAATCCCATAGTGTATACAGCGTATAGTTAGGTATCAAACGTCTAGAGTCAAACTACTGTTCATGTGCAGTCTCCCCCCCCCCCCACCAAAATTTCTCTCTCCCTCTCTTCCTTCATAAACTTCAAGAAATTTTTCTCTCTTGCGTGGGTTCCATCCGCTATTTTTTCGTTCTTTTCCAGATTGAGGGCTTAAGCTCAGTCTCAAATCTAGTGGTTGGATTGGAGAATGAATGACTTCTTGAGAGATACTATTATGCCTGCATATCTTGCGTTTCCTCCCATGCGTTTACTTTAGACCTCTTTATGACTTTTTCCCCTCAGAAAGCTTGTCTATGTAGCTGTTGGGGGACGACGAGTATGTATTGTGAACCGGACCACAATACATGGGCTGGAGTCAGAGGAACTTATAAAATCTACTGTTCTACCAGAGTAAAGAACATAAATTCGAACTAACATGCTTTGATTGAGGAGTGAGTTTGAATTAAAGGTTACTTACAGTCATGCATACAATCTGTAAGTCTTTACGCTAATGTTTGTGAAAGAAAATACCAAATGTTTATTAAGTAAAGCCGAGTCTGTTGAATTCTCCTTACAGTACCTTCCTTCCCAGTTGTGGAGAAGCATTAGAAGTTCCAGCATTTACTCCTCTCTGCCAAATCAAAATTTGAACTAGGGCCAAATGCATCCTCCCCAGTTGGCCTTAGCAGAGACATCATATCCGCTATTCTCTAAATACTCCTCCCTTAGTCCATAAGAATGTCCTGCTCCTTCCAGAACTTTAGTTATATTCTCCTAAAAGTTATTGGGATAGCAGATACGTTTGGTCGTTACCTGATACATTCATGATAAATTAAAGAACAGTGTCTATGTACCTGTATCCTAATGAAGAAGGCAATTATTGCAAGTCTGTAAGACAATTATTACGATTCATGGATAATATGAATATTATGTTACGATTCTTAAAATAAGAATACAAGTTACTTTTAAGAAATTTTTTTTCTGCAACCACGCGATTAGAACTTGCTAAACGTACATTTGCAATGGGTTTACTAACCCTATTTTTGTTAGTTTATAAAAGAAGTTCATGGAACATAATAGCACATGCCAATATTATGTTCCATAACTCCTTTCTGGCTGGCAAATATTTTGGAAAATGCTGATTGTTGAAAGAAAGGATAAGTTTTGACTGGCTCCCTTCTAAACCCTTTTCGTTCTACCAAGAATCTGTTTAAGAGAATGTATTAAATTTTTTTTAGCACTGTCTAGTTTGTCATTTGGAATAAAATTCAATATTTGTTCTAATTTAGGTTTATCTTTAATGGAATGTGGGAAAATTATTAACTTAGCTGAGGCAACAAAAAAAAAAAAAAAAAATTAGCCCAGTTCTTAAAATTGCTATTTTGAATTGTTACCAAGAGGTTAATAAATGACAACCACATTTCAGAATATGTAAAAAATGTGACATTAATTTTGTTAATTTTATTTTAATTTGTTCGTTATGTTATAATGTTATTTTGTAATTGTGTAATAAGTAAAACATTGAATTCATAACAAATATTTCTGTTTGTATTTAGTAATGTTATCAATTAAATTTAAGATATATGAAATAATTTATGGATTAATGGTGTATTTATAATTCATACTTTCCTGTAAATTAATATTTTAAAGGACACTAGTTTATATTAATGTAATGTGTGCATCTTATTATTTTTATTTAATTCAATTAAGATAACTCATGCTTTGTATTTGCTACTTGCTGATTACTGATTGGATTGGTATTCACGATAAACATTATATTGGAAAAAAAATATAATAAAAAGACTAATATTTTTAGAATAGTTGTATTGTTTTAGCTTTTACAGATGTTTCTTCTATTCTGTTAGAGTTTCTTTTTATTTCCAGAATTATCTTCCTTTAAATAAACATTTTTTCTGGTTTTGAGTAAATGTATAAATTTTAATAAACTGTTTCTAAACTGTATCTTTTACTTTTTGCTTGTATTATATGATATTTCTTCTGTTATTGTTATTGTTTTCCTGTATAAGCTGGAGCATTAGCTTACCTTAGGCAAGAGAGAAGCTGATCTCTGGAAGCGCCTGGAGTTTGGGTCTGTTCTCATCTTACCGGGCAGCATTAGATTGGCATTTGAGTTCTAATACTGTCAGGTAAAGATGTCGCCAGACCCGATGGTACTACCCACCACCTTGAAGAAGGATCTTACCAAACAATCTCTCTCCCCCCTCTCTTTAAAAACAACCGGCTAGAAACAAGTGTCAGAGTATTTCACTGGTTTTTTGATTGAAAAAAATATAGTTCACTCAAAACTGTATGTATATAAAATTTATTTATATTTTATACGTATTATATTATATATTATTAGTGAAACCAGAGGGAATTTGAGATNTTTTAATGTTTAACTTATTATTCTAAATATAAACATGTGATTACCATTTGTGATATTTGTACTCACTTTAATATAATAAATTATATTTGGTTCACTTACATTAAAACATCAAGTTTTAAGTTATACTTTAAGGCTTTATTTAAATTGGCTGTAATGGCGATTTGTATTCAAGTTTGAGTTGTCATGCCCAGAACGAATGTAAGTCGCACTTGGTATATTTAGTTTAGAGAGTTTTATATATTATTAGTGAAACCAGAGGGAATTTGAGATATTTGTGTTGCACTCATGACACACACACACGCACGTATAATATTCATTATAAATATTTATTTGATTGTGGTTTATTATCCCACGTAAATTTTAAACAATTAATTAGTGAGAAAAGAATAAAAAAATCGATCTGTCCCAGCCAGGACTCGAACCTGGATCTCCTGCTTGCCTGGCTCTCGCTATTGTGGTGGGAATTTAATAAGTTATCTAGCTCGTCCCGGTGGTGCAATGGACAGCATACCGGCCCGGCAAGCAGGATATCCAGGTTCGAGTCCTGGCTGGGACAGATAGATTATTTTATTCTATTCCCACTCATTAATTGTATAATATTCATTTTCCTTTAAAACATAGCTACCATCATCAGAGCCACTTAGCTGCCTGCAGATCTCTCTCTGGCTCTGAGGTGTTTTTACTGGTAGCTATGAGACTCTGATGATGTAAGCTAAGCTTTCCTAAAGCAGCTAGACCTAATCAATTACAATATAGGGTGAAGGTGATTCCCATCTTTTCATTATTAATTTTTTCCCCATGATTCTCCGTTTCTACCAGTTAGTCACAAAAAAAGAAAGTAGTCAATACAATTTATGTATGTGTGTTCTTGTAAACGATATACGTGCCACAGATTATACTTTACCGTAAGGAAATGTGGCATCTTTTTTTTTTTAAAGAAAAAAAGGTTTCCTATCGGAGTAGTAGAGTGAGGGTTTACCTTCAAATCATGTTTAACACTTATTTCATCGCATGTCCATATTAATTAAATTGCAGTGAATCTCAACAGATTTGAATCATTAAAAAAATGATTAATCATACATCGAAATAAGACAAAAATTAGGGGTGTGGTTTACCTTAACTTTAAATTATAATTTTACGGTCTAGCAGCCAATAATTGGTTCTCCTTAATAAAAATATAGTAATGAGAGCTGAAAGACGTAGAATTCGTCATGGATCAAAATAGAACCGGCGGGTTGGTTTACCTGAGATATCAAGCTTTTAAAACAGCTTTTTTCGATCCATCGGGTGTAAAAAAAATTTTTATGAGTTACAAATAAACCCTTGATTCTAAATTCTAGTCTTCCGAACTATCGTTCTGTGGACCTCCGGTCCTCAATCGAGTATGAAGACCACGTTTTTGATAGATTCATTTTGGTCGCGGCTCCTGGTGAGGCGAAACCATGTGACCAGGGCCTGTTTCGTAGGAGCTGACTCCTAAAACTGTGGGCATTCTATTGCACAACGACTCAAGCCCACAAAATATAAGCATACAATTCAATAACGACAACGTTCATTATATTATATTTTTTTGTCTCTATTAAATGTGAATTAATGTATTGATACAAGTAGGCATTTTTAATTTAAGCAATTAATTAGTTAAATTCAACAATCAAGATTGGGGGTTGACCCGAAATCTAGATTTTATTTTATGACCGTTAGTATAAGTTGTTGTGCAAAGCGAAAATTTAAATATTCCATTTAAATGCAAAAATCAAAAAGTGTCATAATAAAGTTTTTAAATCTTGTGGCCTTGATTTTCAATTAAATACACTGTAACTCAAACGTATCATTAATATCAGTATTACAAATTAATATATGTGAACTAGCACATTCGATGGTATTAAGATCATTCATTAGCCATCACATATCAAATAATATTTAGTCCATACACTAAATGAAAGACTGACAAAAATTGTAGGCTAGAACGCCAATGGATTTTATATATATTTATAACATTTTTTTTTTCTTATTAAGTGTTAGGGTGTGCCTCCCTATCAATCACGTTGGGTCATATTATGAGGAGCTATCTACTGGTTGCCATCCCATATTTATCAATAAAAGCTTGCCCAGGGTGAGATTTGAACGGATCTCTTGAACGACTAGCGCACCAACCAAATGCCATTCTTCCTACGTTTGTAGAAAAACAAATGAACTACCTCACAGTAAAAATTAATTCGAAATTAACTATAATTTATTTTAAAACTATTTTAAGATATAATTTTCCACAATAGTACATTTATTCGAATTTAAAAAACAAAAACATTTTGTTAGTTTCCATACTATTCTCGAATTATTTTACTAAACTTTGTGAAAATTTCCATGATTTTTCCTAGCAAAACGTGGCTTGACATCTAGCCATGGATTATGTCTATGTTAATAATGAACGCAATCACCGATTTTTTTTTTTTTTTTTTTTGTGATATGTGAACCGCTAGGGCCTTTTTATGCTAATCTTCGATTTTAGAACTAAAAATCAACCCACATTATATTTGTTTGTTTTATTAGTCTATTATTATAGTTATCCTAAACTTCTTCAATCGTCCTTAAAAATACAAATCTATCCATCGGGAATCCACTGAGTTTGCTGCTCTGGCGAGACGCTGCACGCCCGATCCGACGCGCTTCAATGCTTGTGTCGATCCCCTTAGTTGGCGCCGACTGATGGTCAATTGTTATAAATATAAACACACACAAAAAGACTGTATATTTCTCTGAGTTATAAATCTTTTCTTTTTTTTCTTCCCATGTTATTTATTACCTACACATCCTAAGTTATTGTGCTGTTATTTGTTTTACGCTTTTCAAAATGTTGAAATAATATATAACATTTTCACTACAGAGATAAACAGTCCTTCCCAGTTAAAAATATTCTATTAATTAATTACCATATTTTTTTTCATTTAATATTGTTACTAGTACTGTTTACCATATTGAAAATAAGAAAAAACATACATACAAATTATTTTAAATGCACAATTGAGTACTTCTCCAAATAAAAAAAATAAAATAAATAAAGGCCCAGACGGGAATTCATGTTAAGGTTGTATTTATTCCAACGGCACACAACTAAACTTTTTATTCGGATCACTCATTACAGATTAAATTCTTAAATAATAGTTTTTTAATGAAAGAACATAAATATGTCTTACTCTTATTAGCAGAATTGATGAGGAGTTTTCCTACAATGGCTGTCGGCAGAGATCTCTCTTACGGTTTTACAACTGCCTTCTGGATCTCTTTGGAAAGGTTATCTTTAATGAAAGGTAGGTTACTGTAATGCTCTAATTAGTCTTGATTTGAAAAGTTAGTATGCCACAGTTTTAGTAATGGTTATTTTTTGTATAAAAATTTCGATAAACAGCATAAATGATGATGCCAAAACTGTAGATGATTTATTATATAGATAAGTACTCTAATATTGTTTTGTAAGACAAGCCTGCTAATAGTAGGTAGTTTAACCAAATAGTTATGTTGTATACTGTTGATTCTATAAATATAACAATGCGAGATTACTACTTAACTTATCACTACAAAACGCTTATAGATCTCAACATATCTGTAGGAAAATAAGTATATTTTCTTCATAGAAAAAAAAATTTACCCATTTACCTATTTCTCTTGTGTTCGGCTGTAATGGCGATTTGTATTCAAGTTTGAGTTGTCATGCCCAGAACGAATGTAAGTCGCACTTGGTATATTTAGTTTAGAGAGTTATCTATCATTACTGTTATGAATACCTATCCATCTACTTCTTTATGTATAATCTTACAACTCCAAATGATATAATCATCATGTATCATCTTCAAATCATGTACTAAGTTTTACCACAAACATTTTTTAAAAAATAAATTAAAGTCTGTTTTGTTTCATTAGAGAAAAAAAGAAAAAGCTAGCAACCGTTATTTATTATATAGCTTTAGTTTTTATTAACAGTAAATTAAGTTCATGCCATAGCTGTTTATTTTTAAAAAAATAATAAGACAATTAACATTTACTTATTTTCCAGAATACTTCTGTTGTTTTTAGGGGGGTTAATTTTATAAATATATAAAAATATAGCATCCCTCATTAAGTGGTAGCTTCTAAAACTGACATGTGTTGCATAAAGAAATGTTAGTATTTTAAAATGGAGAGTTTTTTACCGAGAAGATTATTAATTGAGAACTTTTTGTGGTTTTGTCAAAGGATGTGTTAAGATAAAAAGACTAATTACCGAATTTGGTCTTAAGTTCGGTTAGTAGTATGATAGTTTTCTTGGTTAGTTAATTTTAGTTTCTATGATTTTACTAATAATTCGTACTACATGAATGAAGTGGTGGGGGTGAAAACGTACCTGAACATGTAGTTTTCCAAACTTGAAATTTGAGATCCAATATGCCCAAGCATCATGAAACTGGCTCTGCCAAACAAACAACAAATCAATCACATATAAGGCGGGTATTGATTTTTGTTTTCCGGGTTACTTACTATTTACTTACAGTTATAAGAAAATAAAATAATAAAATCAAAATAAGAACTATTGCAAAGCTCACTTTACGGCAGTTGAATATAGTTATGTAGAAAACTGAAGAAAATATATTTGAACGTTATAAATTGAATTTTAGGTACAAGCATTTCAATTCTCAAATTCATATATATAAGTTATTTGTAAATAAATTATAAATTCAATATTGTTAATGGATTGTGTGTAATATTTTAGCCTAACACTTCCCCTATAGACATGTCAAACAGACGCCTCTTTCCATGTTTGAGTTCCAGCTTGAGTATATGGGAAGATACGTTAGGATCATCCTTCATTTCGTCAGTTGAGATGAAGTCTAGTACCACTTTCTTATTCTTAAGAATTTCTCCTATGAAATGATATCTATATTTTCTTCGGCTGTGGAGGACTGCACTATTTGACAGTTTAGTGGACCCTTACCACCGGCATAGAGCAGATCCTTTTCCATCCCTAGCTCCTCCTGGAACTCTTTCCTTTTAGGTCTCAGTGGACGCCAGGGCTACTGCTCTCAGTTTTATGGCTTTCATGGTCACTGCTCTTTTGGACTCTGATGTATCCAGAAATCTAGAATAGATAATTTCCTGTCTTCTGGAGTACAATTCCTATTTTTGTTTTTCTTCCCTTGGGTGCCGCAGTACCCTTTTGGCTTCTTCGTCATGGCAGACAACTGAACTGACTGAGGTGATTTTCTTCAACACAGAAAGGAATCTTCCCTAAATCTTTATATCAAATAGTGAAATCCGTTATTTTATTTTATTTTTCCAGGTAACATTTTAAGAACTCGGTCAGGATTTTTTTTAAATCAAATCATTCACATATAAAAATGTGACTTGTATGCAGGTGTTATGCTAAAGTGGATGTGTACTTGTGACCTGATCCCAGGTATAAAATGCCTAAACTCGCTCCACGTTCTGCCTGTCCACTTGGAGGTAACTTTTAAATCCTTTTGGAAGAATACTGCAATTCTGAGTTTCACCGCAATATTCCAGATTATATTCTTCAGCAAAGATTTACATTTCTCCATTGATAATTATATGTTAGGAACTCTTAAATATATTTGCAAAGTATTAAGGAACTGTATTACCCACAATATTATATGATACCATTATATGCATGGTTCTCTGGACTAAATATTAAAATTTTATGATCAATTCAGCGATTCAATGATCTCAAAATTATTAGCTGCTGTGATTCTATACTATATGACATTACATTTTTTCTGATTCATATAATGTTAATTAGATTTTAAGCTCCTATGATTGAAAAAAAGTATAACATAATTAATGATTGGTTTTCAATAATTTTTTCCATGAAATATATTAAAATATTAATAAATTTTTAAAAAATGGGTTCCTCTAAAAGATCAAAGTGCATTTTATTAAAAACTTCTCACTCTAAGTTCACAAAATTTATACTGGCGGTAGAAAAACTGAAAACAATGTAGAAGCTTAATTCTCAGTTTACAAATAAATGTATTCATGAAGATGAAATTAGGAGTTCATTAGTACTCTGGTAATCGCGAACAAATGTTTGTTCATTCGCAGCTCTTGGGTACATCTGTACTTAGAGTGATTCAGCCATTTTACCGTCTCATCTTTGTCAACCCATATTTATAAGTACTAAAACTCCTTAGGTTATGAACTACCGGATGATCATGGTCCCCTTAATAAGAAAGATTATATTTTAAAGTATATATTACAAATTTTATCAAAAGAATTGACATTATCATGTAGGTCAAAAATTATTTAATATAACAGTATATTTTCTTTTTATTTCTATATATATATATTTTTNTCATTTTCATCTTATTTTAGTATAGATTTTAATTTTTTTTCTTCTCATTAAAAAAATTAATTTTGTTGTACAAGTTGTATTAATTTTACTATCAGTATCAATTAGTTTGCAATAAAATCTGAATTCTTAAATACGTGTTTATTTATGCTTATACACTGATTTAATAAATTCCTACTTATTGAGATGTTTTTGAGTAGAAAAAAAATTTAAAATAATTTGCAAAATGAGGATTCATCTATATTTAAATTTTGAATAATTTTTTTTAATGTATTGCCAAAATTACATTAAAAAAATAACAATAGACACGACTGTAATAGTAAGACTGTTAAAAGGGGCCGGGAATTTTAAGTCTAATTGTTGAGTCTCTCCATTATTACTGTTATGGCTTAATTGAAATTCATGTGGTAAAATATTATAAATAAATTTTGTCTATTAATTTATCGTAAAAGATATATTTTCTTAATATACTCTTCTCAGATTTTTCCCTATACTGAACTTCTTTTTTTCTTTTAATGTTTAACTTATTATTCTAAATATAAACATGTGATTACCATTTGTGATATTTGTACTCACTTTAATATAATAAATTATATTTGGTTCACTTACATTAAAACATCAAGTTTTAAGTTATACTTTAAGGCTTTATTTAAATTATATGAAGATTTTAAAAATACGCACAAAACAACTTATTTTCTTCGAGAAAAATTCTCACTCCAGAAGACAAAACAAAGCCGGAATGGTAACATCATGAAATTATATATGAGAGGGCATGTTAACAGATAGCGATGTAACAATGCAAATTGCCGGTTAGATCCTGTATGGAATGGTATGTGGTACCTTTAAATACGGCAATAACGTTCATGCTTTGACAAAAAAGTATACAACCTCCTTATTTTGCCGGTACATTTACCAATTATGCTACCAGGACGCGCTAGATATCTCATTAAACTCTCTCTACACTAATGAGATATCTAGCGCGTCCTGGTAGCATAACTGGTAAATGCACCGGCCCGGATAGTAGGAGATCTAGGTTCGATTCCTGGCTGGGAATTAGATTTTTTATTCTATTCCCTCTCATTAATTGTTTAAAATTTACGTGGGATAAAAAACCGCAACCAAATAAAATATTTACCTAGGAGTTTATATTCACCTAGGAACCTAGGAATAACTAGGAACCTAAGAAACTAGGAATACTTCAGATACTTAAATTAAAATTAATATTTTATATGAAGCTGCGGTAAATCTGAGTGATATATATTCCTGATTTTTCTTCCCTTCCTTATGCCAACGAGGCCCCACATTCACTGCTTTGCAACCCACTGGCATTCTTTGCTATTCATGGAATCACGTCATTCCCGCAGCTTTGCTCAATATTTCACCTAGCTCATATCTATGAATTTGATAATTTTACTTTATAACTTTAAATGAATGTTATTCATTAATTGCATAATCAATTGATTAGTATTATTAATTTTTTTCAACTTACATTAAATTTTCTTAAATAAAAAAATTTTGTAATTTGATTACAATGAAAAAAAAAAAGACGTTCAATCTCAATCACATGAAGAGAGAAGAAAGAATTTTATTCTTCTTACATTGGTTTCTTCTGCTTATAAGAAGCAGAAGAATATACCTACAGAAATATACCTACATTATTTTCTTATGCTTATAATAATAAAGAAATATGTAAATAAAACGTAAATGTTGTACTTAATAATCCTATTTCTGAGATTTAGCTTATTTGGTTTTAATATGGACTGGTTAAAGTGTATGTAACATTCAGTTATTGATAATAAGTTTCATGGCAACGAAGTAAGTTTCAATTATGATATCCAATGCTCAAGAAGTTGCTATAATGTTAAGTGTCACTTAAAAGAGTTCGAAATTTATCAAATATTGTTAGAACATTAGTTTATGTCTGATCTAAAATTTCGTATTCTGCACTTCATTTCGAAAGTATGAAGTAGGAAATTGCGATTACTTGGGAGTTTTTGTAATCATAGGAACTTGGCGAATATGAATAGAATTTGTTTTAGGTAGAAATTATAAGAATTCGATCCAGTAAGGTGTGAACAGAAAATTTTAGTCATCAAAGCTAAAAATAATTTAAGTCATGAAATTTAATTATGCTCCTTTACTACTCTCAACTGTCAACTCTAAATTTCCGTTCGTTACCTTGGGATCCAGCTTGACTCGAAACTCACATGGGGCAAAATTACTAAAATTAAATGACAAAAACTCAATCGACTATCCTTTATTGTATTTTTTTTTTTTTAATTTCGTTAAAATTTTCTAACATTTTATAATTTGATTACAACGTTTTCATTACTATTGTAAATATGACATTCAATGTCAATCACATGAGGAGAGAAGGTGACCAATGACACCACTTTCAAATTATTTACAGACAATGTCCTCAGGAGGTCACGGGGCCATCTTCGTTTGAGTCGAGGGGGAGGGTTGTAGGGGTTGGAGTTGGAAGACATGGTCTGTGCTAGTGGATTAGGATGGTACAGCAGTTTACTGTGGAAAAGGGTGAAGCGGGAGGAAATAAGGTCCAACAAGTGGGTTATTAAAATCGTAGTGAAGAGAGGAATTGGTTATGTAATAGGGAGCTTTTGCGATTATTCGGAGGGTTTTGGATTAAAAGGACAGGATTCATTGAATTTTGGAAGGTTCAGAGCCACCCCAGATTTCTACACCATATGTCCAGATTGGTCATAGTAAAGTTATGTAGAGCATCAGTTTGTTTTCTATCGTAAGATTGAAGTTCTTATTCATGAGTCTGTACATTCATGTCTTTAAATTTTAGTATGTTCGCCCCATGTCAGTCGTGAGTCAAGCTGAAACCCAAGTTAACGAACGGAATTTGAATGTGGTAAAGGAGGTGATCTTGAATGTTTTTAGAAGCAGTTTTAGGATCGGAAAGAGAGGATAGGATAGCTTTATCGTCCGCAAATAGAGCTAAGAGGGTACTTGGTTGGGTGTCAGCAGTATACAGGGTAAATAGGATTGGTCCAAGCACACTACCTTGAGGAACTCCCGCTTCCACTTGGTAGAAATCGGAGTAATCTAATCCTTGCCGAACCCTAAAGAAACGGTTGGATAAGTAAGAATTAAGGATAAGTTAAGTGTTACTAGGAAATATGGATTTCAGTTTAAACAGAAGACCACTGTGCCAGACTCTATCAAATACTTGGGAAACATCCAAAAAAGCTCCTGGGCAGTACTCAAGGGAAGAGGAAATGTAGTCTATGACGCGAAACATCTGCTGGACAGTAGAATGCTAACGTTGGAAGCCAAACTGATGATTTGGGTTGATATTGTCGGGTTCAATGGAAGGCATCATTCGTTTTAACAGTATTTTTTCGAGAAAATAAAACACAACATTAATAAAGGAATCAAAATGTAATTTCGAGTGCTGGGCTGGTCCAATCTTCGGTATTTATACTTTTCGTTGATATTTTTTAAAAGAATTTATTTTTGGTTTAAATCAGTTGGAGAAAAGAGGGAGGGGTCTAGTCATACCAAAATTTATAATCGTTATTTCTTCGTAGTTATTTGAGTTACGAAAAAAATCATAGCACACAGAGGTGTAAAATGTAATTTTCTAACTTTTATTTTCTACAAAATTTTTATGCTTGTTCCGGAAAAAAAATTATGATAGTATTTACGATAGGTGAGCTCTTCTCCCACTCTTCTTACCCAGCCATTCTAGAGCAAAGCTTAATGGCTATAACTTTTATGCTCAGTACTGTCTCCGCCATGAGAATTAAGATTTGCCTTTTACTACGATTTACATCCATCTTTAATGAAACTTGTAAATCTCGATTTTGAACATTTGGTTTGGTTTGAATATTTAAGTTACTTAAATAGAATATTTATTATTAATATATACATATTTATATAATATTACTGTACATCTAAATATATAC
>KZ806987.1:913042-939183 GCA_000696205.2 Oncopeltus fasciatus
TATATATATATATATATATATACTCTTGCATTTTATCATTAATATTTGTGTGATTTTAAAATTTTTATTGGTTTGGTCAGGTTAGTTACTATACATGAGTAAATTTTGGGTGTTATTTTGTTAAAGGCATAATATTTTAAATATGGAGACATTTTTTGTGTAATTTTGTATAAAAAAAAAAAAAAAAAGTTACATTTCTTTATTATATTTATTTGGCAATGTGTGGAATAATTAAAATTTATTATAAGCAAAATTAGAGCTTCTGTCTTCCTTGTATTACTTTCGGACATTGCAATACATGAGCCTTCCCCCCCCCCCCTTTTTTTACTGGCTATTCTCAGACAGTTGCTATATAAGACCTACTGCATTTCAATAATGCAATGTTTCGCTATTGAAAGGCCGTAACAATAATTGCAAGATTAAGCTTATTATAAAGTGAAATCAGACTATTTATAGGGAAATGCTGAAATGATAAATACTTTAATGCAAATTATAAATATTATTAATTGGATGTAGGGCAATGTAAGCAGTCAATTGTAAAAATTAAATCAGTACCATCCGCTATTTCATTTATCCTTATCTATTATTCGAGTCAGAGTTTTAATTGAATCAATTTCTCCCGATTTTATTTTTAGTTTAATAATTAATTATTAATTAACATAATAATTAATATGCTGGAGGAATTAGTTAGGGTTTCGGCCAGAATGAGAAAAATGAAATACTCCAAAACTATTTGGTAATTATTTTATTATTGCCTACGTTTCGACTTATCTTGTAAGTCATCATCAGGGCTGAAATACAATACAAACTATTGATTGTCCATAAAACTCCCTCCATACACCATTATCAGTACTATAAAATTGATTAATATTTTCATATTTGTATAGTATAATTTTGAGCTTAATCTGTATATCATTTTCTATCTTAAAACATATCACATATGTGTCTGTTCATTCCAATCTATAATTTTACAACTGTGATATTGTGTATTGCACTTCTGCCCTGATCACAACTTACAAGTTAAGTCGAAATGTCGGTATTAATAAAATAACCCCTGAAATTTAGGCCGAAACGTTGGCCATAAAAAAAAAAAAAAATTTTTTATTAATTTTATTTTTTCTAACTCTAAGATCGAATCCTTTACCAATCTTCCTACAGTCAACCCACCATCTTTATTAAAGCGTAGCTCTACCGGTAGCTGGTGAAGTGACCGGTGACGCCCCCACACATATGATAGTATAGAATTACCTCATGAGGCTGTAGGGTCGGCGAAGGGCCTCAGAGCGAATTGGGCCAATTTGAGGTAGGCGTGAGGCTGGTAGAACCGGTACCGGCCACGCGACCACTACTGCCGTGGCACCCGCCCTTCCACATCGGCAACTTAGGATCCCACTAACGAGTGTCTGCTACCTCGCGCTAAAGTGCAGTATCCCACACTCCCATCTTCCAGTCTATCTATTGTCGTCAAGGGAAAACTGGAAGGCATTTCTCTAACAACTTATGGTTAGGCTGAGGAAAAATCAAGTAGAAATCACTCAAAAATCTAAATGAATTCCATTTTTTTACGTCGGGAAATGTCAGAGTTAAGTAGCTATTCAATTTGTATTGCCTGTTTTTTTTTATTATTTAAATTAGGTGTCAACAAATAGTGTAATTTTTTTAATTATAACTGCCTCAGATTGAACCTTCTGACATTTATGCTCCCTATTTTCATAAAGAGTAAATAAATGAAGATTCAAGATTTTAACTAAGGGGATTTATTTTTCCTCCCTTTTGTATGATATAGAAATAGAAATGGTTAGTGATTAGTTGGCCGTCGAGAATTTTGTTTTAAATTTGTCAAGATATTTGCCAGGATGAGAATAAAAATAAGATACACTTAAATTTGTGGGTGAGCAACTGCACGGTGTGGCCAGTCACTCCCCTGGAAGATTTCTCCATACATCACTTTTCCCCTGACCTACGATGCAAGTTGAATCTTTGGCTATGGCATAATTACCCAATATTTTGGTATATTTTATTTTTATTCTCATCCTGCCCAAAACCGTGACCAATTTCATACGATATAAAAATTGATGTAAATGCTTTTTTTCAACAGCCGTTTGAAAAGGTTTTCTAGAGTAAAAAATAACAACGAAAGAAAGAATAGAAGAAGGCATATTGAAGAACTGCCAATATTTATGTTATCATTAGTTTAAAGAAGAACATTTATGTAGTAAAATACTATAACATGTTTTTCCAAAATTAGTGTTTTATTACATTTAAAAAAAAAATTAAGAAACATTTAAAACTTTAACTAAGAGGATTTTGTTTTCACCTACCTATATACAACATTAAAAGACAAAGACCTATATACAACATTAAAACCTCCATTATCTCCTAATTTTTCTCTTAGTTTGCTAGATAAAATTAATTTATTAATTAAATTCTTAAAGTTGGAAATTTGACAGTAAATGATATTTACTTCTTAAATAATACTATTAGTTAAATAATATTGGAATAAAGTACTAAGATGTGTCTTCCCCACAATTATTATGTTTTCGGCTCGAGTGAGCCACCTTCAGGAGCTAAAAATGTATACCATTTAAATAAATAGTTACTAAAGTAAATATTTAACTTAAGCAAAATTCAATTATTATAGTCAATTAAAAACATAATATAAAGGTTAATATATTAAAATCAATAAAACAAAATAGTGAATAATAAATTGGATTTTTAGTCATTCAAAAAGATTTCAAAGCTGCCAACAATAAATTCAAACCCAACTCAGTAAAGTAATGTTTATCAACTATATAAACATATAACTAAATATAATACATATTGGAAATATATGGAAAACCAAATATATGGAATACCATATTGGAAAAGTTTTTGGAAGAGGTTTCCAAGTGGCTTGTATGTCTCTCTCCCGAAGAAACCACTTTTTTTATGGTAAGGATACGAATAATGTAGGTGTAAAATCGGGAGTGTGTTTAACTGTATGACATCAATACGGACCGTAAAACCCTTTGTAAAGTAGGAATTAGTTACAAAGGATACCTAATGACACAAAATTACTTACCTGGTTATGGAGAGTCACTAGGATGGGCCACATAAGACTAGCTAGCTTCGCACACAAATAAACTATCCATGCTTGAGAATATTGAAATGAAGCTTAATCTGAATACTCCCTCAGCGGAAAATAAATTATTTTTGGGAAGACAAATCCTATTATTTAATTTTAATAAAGGAAACCACAATCTTTTTTAACCAATATAACTATTATTTAAGATAAATTAGAGTTTAAGCACTGGTTGGTTCAGTACAATTTGAACTGATCTGTAATTCGAATTGATTCCAGAGTTTCTGATTAGCATATTCTTGTCTCTCCTCTCATCTGATGATGTTCACCACTTCCCTATGAACAATTAAGAGATTTGTCGTCGTTCAGGATCGGCAAAGATTACATCAATAACCATCAATAACGTGACGCAAGAGCCGCGTCTACCTAATTCTCTGTTCAGCAATACGCGTGTGGCCCGCGTAACATCATTGGATAATCTGCTTAATGTATTCTTTCGTAAGAACTGAACACTAAACACTGAACTGTTCCTCATTCTTCTATGCATTCATAGAACCACTGAACATCTCCTCTAGTTGTTGAAAATTAAGAGGGGTTGTGGTAAGTTCAAATTAAATAGCCGTAAATGATGTTTTTTCGTCTTTTTTTAATTGGTTGTTTATTTTTTATATTAATTCAAATTGTATATTATTATTTTATTTGTACATATTTATTATAACTTTTGAGAGCCCAGTGCAAGATGCACGCTGTGCAGGATGTAATTCATAAAATAAAATAAAAAATAATACCATCTTTACAGAAACGTGGGAAATCTGATTAAGATTGCATGATCTCCTGCATGGGAGGCTTTTGTTATTCCTCTAGCCTAACTTTCAAATACATTAATTTGTTTTCTTAATAAACTCTATTAGTAAGCTAGATATTAAAAATTTGGTAAATAGGTCGTTCTAAAAAGCCCTCGTTCACAATCGATTTTAAAAATTACAGAGTCGTCCATGGAAGCTTGATTATCGATTTTTTTTTTTTTTAATGTGATCGCATACTGACAAATAAGCAACCTACATTTTAGTTTAGTTTAAGTGGGATCGTTGAAGAATTCAAGACATTTTTCAGATTTTTTCCCATTTTACCAAAGTGTATAGTTTGATTTCCCTCCTGGAAATCTTCTTAAAATGAAATGACACGTAAAAGAAAATAATGAATTAAAGGAACAAATGCTGATTCATTAGTGTCTCACCCTATTAGTATGAGTTGGCGGCTATTTAATCTAAGCCCCCATGGTACTGTGCAAGCTCTTATTTCTCTATTTCCCCCTTTGAACCCGCAACGCAAGCTTACCTAGATCCTATTCCCCAGTCCCCACGGCTGACTTACCGGACGCCCATTCGCCGACCAGAGTGCCGTACCAGCGAAAACGGAAGCGACCTCGCGGCAGCTGGCTCGACTCCAGGCTCGCAGCTGACTGGAATACCCAGTCGAGCAACGCCAAAACCTTATTCAAAAGTGGTAAGCGAATCTCCAGGTTAAGTCCTCATCAGAGGTCGGTCGACTCGGAGGCTGTAGAGATAACCAATTCCAGCCTTGGAGAAAACACTCAAGTCGAGGGCGATTGTGTAAGACTGTTTGGGATTTAAAATGGAACGCCGCCTTCGGAGTAAATCACCGCATTCTCCAAAGTCAAATGGAATATAAAATTATCTCTTTCGAAAAAAATTACAATTTGCATGCATTTCAATACTGCAAGATAAAATGCAGAGCACTTCAATGCATGCTGAAGAATTATTATTCTCAGTTATTTATGAATATCATAAGGTGTGTGTATGTGTCAAGAAACTTAACTCGACCTTTAGACGAAGAAGAAGAAGAAAATAAACATTATTCTAGGACTAACAAATGGAATAACATAGGTGAATTTTACATAAGGCCTTTTCTGGCACAAAAAATATACATAAATATATATAGTTAGAATAGTAGTGTAGTCAGTTCCGGGTGGAGATAGTCTTATTGAGAATGAAATTTCTTTGGCCAGCCAGTAATAGATGCCTTCCTGTGCCTCCTAAAAGCAAGGGGAAGTGGTCGTTAAAGGGATCTCTTACGACGTGAATCGGTCTTGTCTAGCTACCCTTGTATGTGACACATCTTTTCATTGGCAATTATCCTATATATATATACATATATANATATATATAACATTTTTTTACCTTATTTATTTTTATAATTTTTGAAATGTAATATGCCAATACTTGTTCCCTACAGTATTTTCAAAAAAGTACAGACTAAGGAAGACAGTAATTCAAAACTTTGAGCAGCTTTTTTTAAAAAAGAAGAAGAAAATACTTTATTTTTGGGCCAAAACATTCGTTTTTTACACAAAATATAAAAATGAAAAGTAAAAAAGTAGAAGAATAAAAAAAAAACCTGGAATAAAATATCTTGGTACAGGCGAGGTCGCAGCCTTTGCTAGACCGGAGTCCCTATGTTGTACGTAGCTGCAGCGAAGCGAGCGAGAGTCGTTGGTGATGCCTGTGAGTTAACTCTCTGTGAAATACAAATGGATCAACTCACAGTTCCATGTGTATCTGTTGGTTCCTAATGAACCTAGAATTTTAAAGAATTTAAAAATGCTTAAAAACTCATTTTCATGAGCTTTTAAGCATCTGGAGTTGCATGTGAAGAGTTAAACCAGCTCTGACTTTTTTTATCATGAAAAAAAAAAATTTGTTTGAAGCAGTTTTAGGATCGGGAAGGGAGGATAGGATAGCTTTGTCGTCCGCAAATAGAGCTAAGAGGGTACTTGGTTGGGTGGAAATGTCAGCAGTGTACAGGATAAATAGGATAGGTCCAAGCACGATACCTTAAGGAACTCCTGCTTCCACTTGGTAGAAATCGGAGTAATCTAATCCTTGCCTAACCCTAAAGAAACGGTTGGATAAGTAAGACTTAAGGGAAAGGTAAGTGTTACTAAGAAGTATGGATTTCAGTTTAAACAGATGCTTGGGAAACATCCAAAAAAGCTCCTGGGCAGTACTCTTTGCGCTCAAGAGAGGAGGAAATGTAGTCTACGACACGAAACACCTGCTGAACAGTAGAATGCCTACGTCGGAAGCCAAACTGATGATTTGGGAGGATATTGTAGGGTTCAATGGAAGGCATCATTCGTTTTAACAGTATTTTTTCGAGGAAAAAAAACACAATATTAATAAAGGAATCAAAATGTAACTTCGAGTGCTGGGCTGGCCCAATCTTCGTTATTTATACTTTCAAAGCTTTTTTAGACTTCTTTATCATAAAGAAAAAATATATTTGTATGTAAGGAATAATGCGGGTACTCCTGCTATACAAAATGTTTAGGCGAACCTAAAAATTTTGTTAATGAAATACGCCATGTGATATTAATTCCCCATAAGAGGAAAAGAAATCCTTATATAGGTGGTGGGCGGTGTCAGCTCACTGGAGCTGATCGATAGCAAGCCAGTCACGAACAGCGATATGGGAGTATTAATCCAACTTGTTGTACTCCACTCGTGTGGATACTGCAATAAAAGAGAAGGAAGGCTAAGGACATAGCGAGTTTCAGTACTTCATGGACAGATCACATGGAAATAACTGCTCAAAAGGACGTACCAGAGTTAAATGTCGTGGATTATTAGTGCGGGTATAAAGGGCTGGAACACAAAATAAATATGAATATTCCTTCAGTATGATAGATGTAACGCTAAAGTGAGGACCCAATGTCCTGGGGTATTACAGCTGAAAACACAGGGCACAGGGTTTGCTTTTATGATACAAATAAACTGATAATTATATAATAACATTAATAAAATAGTTAAGATAATCATTCTTCATTATTTTATTAGTGAAGAATAATTATTTCTGTTTCAACTTAAATTTTGTTAAATATTGGTGGTATACAAGAGGCAAAGGTATATTTTGTATAGGATGTAGAAAATAAAAAGAATATATTGATGGAGTATACAGTATACAAGTGATTATTTTCACGAATATATATGATTGTTTCGCTTTAAATGATAGACATTTAGTTTAAGCGTGATATTCCACAGTAGATGTACTAAAAATACACAAAATTGTTGACCCTGACTAAATTAGATTAGCGCTAGGAAAGATTTACTTAAAAGACACAATGGCTAATGACATTTCATTGGTAATGCATAGTCTACTTTAGCCATAAATGGTAAAAATAAATCCTTGAAGCATGTAATAATGAATAGAACTGTGTTTATTAACTTATTGCATATCTAATAGTTTGGAATTTTCTTCTACTTCACAAATAAATTTTAAAAAACCAATTCACAGATGTTGCATTTCTCGTGAAAGCCACACGGAAACAAGGAAGATCCAAAAAAAAACACGTATTTCTACAGAAATTGTATAACCTTTTTGAAGATGGCTTACAATGTAAGCCGAAACGTTGGCAGATAACCCTGCACAACAAAAAAATATTTTTTGAATGTTTCCTACACTAAATTAGTCTATTTCTACTAATTTTGGGGTGATAAAAACGAAAATAACATTGAAAAATTTTTATTAGCTCTGGTTTTTGAGATATACAGCACTTAATCTTAAAGAGTAGTTATACTATACGTGAAAAGTGAAAGTACAAAAAACAATATTGTTATGTTTCTTTTAGAATATTTTAAGTACAAAATTGATAAAAAAAAACATTATTCTTAGTGTTTTGACAAATAAAAGAGGTTTGTACCACCAAATTTCAATTAAGTCAATCCGATGTATTGTAAGATCGCTGTCGTTTAGCTTGTCTTTTATAAAACACTTCTGGAGCATCCTGTACTGAGCTGTCTGTACTGAGATATTTTCACATCATGTTTTAGAAGATTCCACTGTTGTAGTCTTGACCCTAACAGCTCAGCCTTTTCCTTAGACAAGCCAAGATCTCTTATAAGGTCACTCAACTCTGCTTGACTAATTCTGTGCGGATCACTAGACCTATCGCTTACATCAAAATCAGGGTCATAGGATGTAGAAGGATGGGTTGCTTCTTGTAAACAGACTTCATCACTTTCCTCTAAAATTTCATAGTTTTGGGGTGGAGAAGGGACTGGCAAATTGTCTGAGTGTGGTACAGGCCGAAGAGCAGATGGGAGATTAGGGTATTTCACCGTTCCTCTTTTCTTCATAGATAAACCTTGCTTAATGGGAGGAGTTAAGCAGAAATAACAGTCGTCTGTATGATTGGTAGGCTCACGCCAAACCATAGGTACTGCAAAAGCCATTGCCCGCTTGTTATTTTTCAGCCACTCTCGCAATATGACGGAACAAGAATTACAACATATATGAGGAGCCCATGATTTATCTTGGTCCCCAACTTTTACACCAAAATAATGTTCATAGGCAGTCTTAATGATAGGTGACATTTTACGTTTCTGAGCCTTAAATGTTATTTCACCACATATATAGCAAAAGCTATCGACAGAATTCACACACTTTCGAGGCATTTCAGATCAGCACTTAAATTAATTTAAAAATCAACTTCACACGATAATTTCAATAGCAACCACGTGCGTACAATTGACAAACTCGCAAAGGTTATGTTTACTACTTATGAACAGCTGATGAGAGGGGTGTTATGTAAACAAACATGTGTACCAACTGTTGGTGATGAAATATTTCATTTGTTGAAAACTCAATATATATATAATAGAATGATACTATATCTTGAAAACAAAAGCTAATATATAATTTTTATGGTCATTTTCGGTTCTAACACGTGGAAATACATTAAAATCAGCTAATTTCAACCCCGAAACAAAACTTTGTTGTTCAGTGTAATCCTTTATTAAAAAATACATTTTTTCAATTTGTGTTTTTTTGGATCTACCTTGACCGAACCCCAACTAAAATCATCTTAGAATAATATCTACGGTCAAGAAACTCTCCTTTTGGACACAAGGAATGTTTGGAGGAGCCGCCTCCTGCCTAGAGGCCTGGTCACTGAAAGAGATCCCAGGCCGACAGTACTGGAGGTGGCCATTGTCAGTGGAATTGGTCTGAATTGGCCTCACCATGCGGGATGGGGGTGCCACGCTCTTCTAACTGTCAGCAATGGGCCTATAACTGCCCCCTGCACCACCCCGTCTACATCCAGGCGGAAGGACTTCTTAATGCTTCATAGGCTGAATGTAAACAGATAAAGTCAATATCTTTCCAAATATTTCATTCCCACCATGCTCCTCCGGAACTTTTCTAGTGAGATAAAAATAAATTTATTTTGAATTGTATTTCATAGAAAGAAGTTTATATACAATAAAGTAAAATAAACAAATATTAATGATAATATAAAGTATATTTAAAAAAAAACGTTCTACTAAAAAAAATATCTTTATAAATATTATTTTTTGTGGTATATAATCCCATGTAAATTTTAACAATTTTTAGTGCAAGGGAACAGAATAAAAAATCTAACTGTCCCAGCATGGACTCGAACCTGGATCTCCTGCTATCCGGGCCGGTGCATTTTCCACTTATGCTACCGGGAGGAGATTTAAGTTATTAAGTTCAAAAGGAGAGTTTGTTGACCGTAGATATTATTCTAAGATGATTTTAGTTGGGGTTCGGTCGAGGTAGATCCAAAAAAAAATTTAAAAAATGTATTTTTTTAATAAAGGATTATCTGCTAACGTTTCGGCTTACATTGTAAGCCATCTTTAGGGCTGTAGAAATACAATGTCATGGGAATGCAATAATATTTGAAATTAGTATAATAGAGAATTATAATATAATGTGATATCAAGAGTATGAATGTAGAAAGCTATGTAAGACAATTAAAAGTTTATGAAAACAATTTGAAAAGAACATGCAAACAAACAACTTATTGACAAGAAAAAAAAATTGAAGTATTAAAGCAGTAATTTGCCACACCTACCTATCATGAAGATGAGAGAGGACGTCCTGTCCCTAAGTTCACATTTCCATAACTTTTTTGGATCTACCTCGACCGAGCCCCAACTAAAATCATCTTAGGATTAGTTTAAGTTATTAAATTTCCCCGCACTAGTGTCTAGAGTTCCCTTGCACTAAAAATTGTTTAAAAAAATATCATCACTTGATTTTACATACTCATATACCTAAGATCGCCATAATTATCTTTAGTTTGTAAGTACTAGGTTTTTTTTTTTTAGAAATCTTATAAAGCAGGTTTATATCTATACATTCGGTCTCTTTATATCTATACATTCGGGAGTACATTTTTTAGTGGGCGAACATGTATATACGTATATTGTCAAACATATAAATTAAATGAATATTGGAACAAACCAATTTTGAGTTGATTGAAAAACACCATGACTCTGTGAACTACTCTTTGAATTGAAAAATTGTCTGTCCAACTAAAGCAAACGGAAATATCTTCCACTCAAAGTGTTTTAATGCAATTATCTGTTCGTGATCAAACGTTAAAAACCAAAAATTTAATCCAATTCGATGTTTTAGCCTTTATTGGCTTTCTTTGGCTTATATGATTTAAAATAATGTTATATAGTACGCCATACGGCATGCTTCATATTAATGAAACATATATTATATTTTTGTAAAAAATAAGTTAAACCTATAAAATGTGATTAGGAGTCTTAATACGTTTTGGATTTTCATTAAAGTACTGTAAAATATTTTAAGTTTGTTGTCTTATCCATTAGAATCTAAACCATTTATCGATAATAATAAAAAATATATTAGTTGAAAAACTAATAGGGAGGCAAAGGCTTGGGCCAAGATTTTGCCATACATCTTATATTTATGTTTTTATATGTAACTAAAAGTAAATAAAGGCAATTTTAAATATTATTATAGTCTGGGTCTAATATATCCTTTTTAAAGCCTTAATCCCTTATTTAATCTATATTTCACTCAGATGCGTCCATAGAAAATAACTTGGAATTTTTATCGTAATCTGTCAGTTGTATATTCTCTGTTTTCTATTGTTTCGGTAAATTTAAACACGTTACTAATAAAATAATTTGTTGCTTGTTTTCTGGAACAGTTCGTTTTCTTCTACTGGTGCATTCATATTTACTTTGATTTTCTTTTATTCACTGAGTAAGTTATACTATTATTATTATTATTATTATACATCGTATTATTTACGTAGAGTATTTTTTATTACTTGAATCCCTTATTTCTTTGGATAGCAATCATGTTTCTTTTTCTTTTTTTTCTTTTTTTTTTGTTTGTTTGTTATATCACTCTAGGTAGAAATTGGAAATATTCAAGGAACTTTGTTAATAATTTCAATATTTTCTGTTTCATAGAAAAATCCTTGTTTTTAATGTGGCTATTATAATATTATCACTATGACAACAAAGCATACAGTGGCAATAGTGATTCATTCATTGACGCTCACAGAACAATAAAATGTTTCCCTGTCCAGCTATGCCTGGAATCCTTACATCTGTCGACGTTGGCCTTCCTCTCCTTCTTCCAGCAGGTTGACTATTTTTATTAGTGCCTGGATCTGGGCACCCATTCATCTCCTGTAATGGCTGTACCATTTCAAACGCTGAATAATGATCCTATTACTGAGCGCGCCAGACATTTTATTCTCTGTCGACTAATTACACTACTATTTTCTTTGTCCTAGCTAACCTCAAGTTGCTTTTAAATTATCCACCTCACCTAAATTAAATGAGGATGACCTACATACTTCATTAATTTGCTGGGGGTTTTCAGGGAACATGGAGTCCAGAGGTACTAGTCTTCTGACAGGAAGATACCACACCTACTACCAAACCCCAAGGACTATTTATGACTTCGGACAATTGGAATTTAAAACATCTCTTGTTCTTGCGATCCTGAATAAAGAGGACAAATTGGACAAGTTGAATTCCAGCGAATTAAAAGAGCGTCAAGAAACAGACAATTCTGCTTTAGCCGAACATTCTACGGTAACAACAGCAGTATTGCATCCGAAGATGCTATAATTATAGTAACATAGGACCATATGAGATAACAGGGAGATTATCAAACACACCATAAAGAAAGAACGGGTTTACAGACTACTTTTGCCTAAACAAACAGATAGGGACCATTTCTGGGTAGTTTTCGGAAAAGATGATTATCTTATTGATTACGGAAGTCAGAAGTTTCGACATATTGCCAGTTTACGAGAGGGCATATGTAGAAAATAATGCGTGCCAAGTGTTACTTCTGTCTTTGCTCTTTCTTCACACAGGAGAACTTCTTTATGTTTTGTCCAGGCACAAATATATGGAAAAGCTCACAGGATGAGAAGTGAGAAGCAGATCGTCTCTAGAGGCGGTGATCTCCTCCCCTAGCTCGGTGGCTCCTTGTCGGCGGTTGTGACTCTCGATAGAGTGAGGAAGATGTTTGGTGCTATGCCAGGCTGTGTTGACACATGTGTCTTCTCTCGAACAATAGCAAACACCCCTCGCTACCTCCGCAGCTCTCTACAAACAACTATCCCTCAACTACTAGTGGATCAACGAGAAAGGACCAACGAATTCCTAATTATTTACTTAGAGTAGCTCTTTATACTTCTAGCATAGAAAAGGCAAGCTGTTCGCGGTGATATTGGACA
Source organism: Oncopeltus fasciatus (assembly GCA_000696205.2). Classification (NCBI taxonomy): domain Eukaryota; kingdom Metazoa; phylum Arthropoda; class Insecta; order Hemiptera; family Lygaeidae; genus Oncopeltus; species Oncopeltus fasciatus. The sequence continues at coordinate 925,672 of KZ806987.1, forward strand.
GAATATTAATAAAAAAATGTATTTTATTGTTCCACAATGGGAAAAATGATTCGAAATTAAAATATATTAAATTTGTCAGAAAACATCAAAAGAAAGTGAAGAATAAAATATATCTTCTTCACTTTATGAGAAATCTATATGTGTTGCACTTAGTACAAGCGTTGCAAAACTGAAAAATCAAGTTGCATATTTTATTTTTATTCTACTCTGATAGAAGTGATTTATAATTGCTCAAAATGGTAGATTGAACATGGGAGTGAAGAAGAACATTATGCCAAAAACTAATACCGTATTTAATATTTACATAATAAAAAATAACTCTATGTAATACAAATAGGAGTAAAATATAATAACCAACATTTATTTCATTCAAAAGTTAAAATGACAACTAAGGAGCTGCATAATGTAAGCAGATTTTTTTTTTGTTAAAATTGATATGAATAAGAGTAAATGTTCCTTTGAAAGCCGGAGAAAACAATAACTGTAAAAAGTATAACCTCTAAAGATTTTTTTGACTGACCGGGAACGTTAAGTGTGTGGGGAGGGGGGGGGGGNGGGGGGTCGCTAATCCATCCCTATTAAATTCCGTTTTAACCCTCCCGTAACAAGGGTTTTTTGGCCAAAATCTTAAGTAACACAAACAATAGAAAATGACATAACCATTTTTGTAACAAATAAAAATGAACATATTACTATTATAAGTGTTAGTCTCCCTCTACCTCTTTCACCCGCTTTCTCTCATCCGATTGTAAATTTTGACAATAAGTAATCATACATTAATAAATTATAATATATATTTTATTAATATTAGCTCTATTCCATGAATCTATTTTGTGTGTAAAAATTTAAACTCATTTATTTGAAAACATTTTCCACACAACTAAAAATAAAAGCTCAAAAGGAGAGTTTTTTGACAGTAGATATTATTATTAGATGATTTTAGTTGGGGGTTCTTTCAAAAAAGATTATCTGCCAACGTTTCGGCTTACATTATAAGCCATCTTCAGGGCTGCCTATCATGAAGACGAGAGAGGACGTCCTGTTCCTAAGTTCACATTTCCATGACAACAAACACGAGTAGTCATGGAAATGTGAACTTAGGGACAGGACGTCCTTTATCGTCTTCATGATAGGCAACCCTGAAGATGGCTTATAACGTAAGCCGAAACGTTCGCAAATAATCTTTTAAAAATATTCTCTTTTTTTAATTTGTATTTTTTTTTTATTGGATAAACATTGACCGAACACCAACTAAAATCATCCAATAAAAAAAAAAAAGCGTAATTTTTCTTTATATGTTATTATGTTTCTGGGAAATCCTAAACTTACAAATTGATATCGGTAACAAATGTTGCTTCAAGACTGTTAAAATTGGTTGTGCACAGATACATATCTCTCCAGGCGTTTATTCCGCACTACGGACATATATAACCTATCATTCTTGTCGCTTATTTCTGTCGTCTGCTTTCTAGAAGGCAGGATGTAGATAGTGGATGATTCATTCATGCCAGGGATGTACGGTTCTCTGGAATGTTACATTCCCTATGGACAAAGGACCAAGGGTACTCATGCACTTCCTGAAATGTACTGTTTTTACGGAGACTACTCTACACATATCTATCTGCTTAATGAGCTCCCTCGTCTTTTCATTTGCCGTTAGGTTCATTCGGTAAAGTTTGTGATGTATTTATCATTTCCTATCAGACCATAACCTCGTACGTTTCTTCAGTGTGTCCTTTAAAATCTGTCGGCTTTGGAGAGACTTACATCATACAGCGGTTTAGGTAATATCTGTCCATCTTCCTAATCCTCTTTTAGAGTTGCTAAGAAGAATGGATTTTCAAAGAACACACACATCCAATTGTCAGCTCCCTAGAGTATCAATACCTTCCTTCGAAGGTGTGGTCAAAGCAGAGTCACTAATGAGAAACTGAAAAAAACAGTTTGAGCGGTGTTGACATGAACGGCTGTCTGCCACTGGGTTCCCCATCACCTCCTTACTCTCACCCTGAACACCTGAACATAAAAACTACCCCTTATGATATAGAGCGGGGACCTCCGTAACCAATTGGGGGTTAAAATATCTTTACCTTCTGCCGTAGACATGATTAAGAATAGTTTTTTATTAGTCGGGTCGTCACTCCAAGCAAACCTTCCTCCAGGACAGTTCATTGGTTGGAGTGCCGGGACAAAGTTAACACTGCTTATAGCTCCAAAAGGAAAGAATAAAGGTTATCACAATATCTAGGGGTGAACATTAGCATAAACCTGCAATAGACAGGATGTCATCTTGAAAGAAAATTATGCTGATTCCAACAGCACATAAAATAACGTGATGCACATTTGTTTGCTCCTATTCATCGACTCTAAACGAATGAACAAACTCTAAAAAAACATATATCTTGTCTTATTTAAACACCACGACAATTTGGCTCCAATTATGTAGTATATGATATATACCATTTTGATATATATAATATTATGATATAAACCCCTTTCTCTCATCCGGTTGTAAATTATGACACTTTTAATCCCACATTAAGAAATATATTTTGTTTACCTTAGCTCTATTCTATTGGTCTATTTTGTATAAAAAAATGTAAACACAGTTGATTGGAAACATTTCTCAAATTTTTCCACACTAGTCTACAGTAGACAACTGACTATAAACCCTTCGAAAGAAACCACATTTGTTGGCTAATATCAAGTATGGCAACACTGCCAAGACAAAAAAATTATCACCACTATTTTATCGGAAATTCTATATTTCATTTCAAATATATCTATTCTATATTTCACCCATTATGTTGAAACTACTGAAATCTACTACTGAACATTGTATAAATTATGAAATAACTCGCTTAATAAATTTATATACCGAAACTAAAAAACAATTCGGATAAGAATGACTCTAATGTCATAATGCAAATAGGCTCAAAATTTTTAGTTTTAAATTTTTGGATAGCAGTTATCTATTATAAATGCCCTCAAATTTTCCTAAAATACTTCAGGTATTTCAGACTGTTGTAGGATGTAATATTGTAAAGGCTGACGGCATGCTGACAATTATGTGAAACTTATCACGCACAAATTTGAAATAATTAAGATTTTAAACTTGGGCATTTCAATCTGCGCCACTGATTTTTTCTGTTTCGTAAAATAAAAGTAGTAATTAAAAATTAAATTTTACTCTTATCAAGCATAAATAATATGTTACGCAAGACGAATTATATCGAATACAAATATCACAAATTTTCTACTTTCTCTAACCCCTACATTACGAATAGCCTATTTCAGTCAAAAATCAATTCATCTAATCGCTTGCAATTGCAAGTCTAAATAATGAATTTGTTTTCTATGTTACAAATAAGAAAGTCTACCCAAACCCCGAAAATACATTCTTTAATTTCTTTTTCAATATAAATTTTAGAAATATTTATTTTAACCCAATGTGTGGGGGGGGGGGGGGGGGGTCGCTAATCCATCCCTATTAAATTCCGTTTTAACCCTCCCGTAACAAGGGTTTTTTGGCCAAAATCTTAAGTAACACAAACAATAGAAAATGACATAACCATTTTTGTAACAAATAAAAATGAACATATTACTATTATAAGTGTTAGTCTCCCTCTACCTCTTTCACCCGCTTTCTCTCATCCGATTGTAAATTTTGACAATAAGTAATCATACATTAATAATTTAATACTTCTTAAATACAATTTTTTAAGAAAATAAAAATAAATAATTTTTACATGACTAAAGAGATGTAACTATGTAAAATTAATTGATAACTAATCACTAAAAAATAGAGATGTAAAAAATATTTGAGTACAATATACATTAGGTGAGACTGGAGACAACAATAATAAATTAATTATAAAAATCTACTTTAATAATCCCTTATTTATTTATCTTTTATTAGAAGAATTGATTGGCAGAATATGCAAAATGAAGGAGTTAATGAGGAAAATAAAATCTTTATTCGTAGTCAAAACTAGATAAAAAATTTGAAAATCATGGACACAAAGTACTCGTCTTCACTCATGGAGCATGAGTGAATAAATATTGGATAGCAAGAAGTTAAACCTTATTTAGTGTGAGACATTAAAATAATAAAGCGCTTCGGTGAGTTAGAAAAAAATCCGATCACCAATACGATATAGTGTGAAGAAAAATATATTCAGGAATAGATTGTCCATAGCAATAGTAATAGAACATAAAATTGAATCCAATTTGTATGTGCGTGACATCTCAAAATCACTGCCACTTAAATTAAAACACACATCGATATATTTACTCTTCAAGGTTAAATTTTCATATTTAACTGTTATATAAAAGAATTCATGGAGATTGCTAAGTACAAAAATATTATGTATACAAAATAATAAAGCGCTTCGGTGAGTTAGAAAAAAATCGGCCGCCAAAGAGGTTAACTTGATGCTCTCCATTAATAATGCGGCATCTAAAAACATCTCAAACTTAACACAACAGACTTCGCATATTTAAAAAAAAAGTAATAATAACTAAGACAATTGAGCAATACAAAATTTATACGGTACANTTTATTACTTTAAGAAAATAAAATACTTTTTTTTTCTTTTTTTTTTTCAATTGATACTTCTTATTCAAAGATTTTGAAGGCAAAATATGAGAATAAATAACTCGTTTTTAATATAGTGTAGTGTTGAATTTTTGTGACATTAATTATATCACAGCATTATATGGCCATTAAATTGTATTTAGAAATTTTTATGTTAAAAAAAATCTTCATTTACTTTGCAGATCAATTACAGAGAAAAATATGAATAAAAAAAATGATTTATATAAATAGGGCTTTAAAAAATTCCAACTTAAATACAGGTTCCTCAACTTTACGGTCTTACTGTTTTTCTTTTTTTCAAAAATAAATGATAGCTCTTTTAATTAGAAAATATAAAGGTAACAGAGAGAAGGAAATGGCAGGAGCAATTTCTTCATCTAAGAATAGACTCCAGAAAGGAATGTTTTCTTCGGGAGAAGTACATAGCTTGTCTATTTGTGAATCTCGATCGAGGTCAGACAACACAGGTGTTTACTGCTGTCTACGTGTCGTCACATCTCTAATGACTGATCATGGGCCAGGTGGGGGGGGGTCTGTTTGCCAACCCGGGAGGAATTCTCTTCGGGGTGGGACAATCCCATTTCCACTTCGGCAAAATGTAGGGTATGTGTTGTGCATGAAGGAGGCCCACACACACACACGACCTCCGTGAGCTGACCGGATTTTTAAAAAAAATTATTAAAAATAGCCATAAATATTCAGACAATTAATGTAGTCTAAACGGCCGAAATAGATCATTATCTTCCCCATTGGGAAAGAAATCCATCACCATCACTTACCGATCGATAAAAATAAGAAGATTTTTCATCTTTCATTAATCAGTGACTGGAGTAAATGTCTAATTTCATCTGAAATGCTGAAGAGGACAATGAAAGAAAATATTATGCCGGCGAGAGCATGGTACTTGGTTGTCTAGAAGGGGAGAGGTGGGGGTAAATGTTTTGCCCTCCTACTGAAATTTTTAAAGAGCTTCCTTATCTTGTCACCTCCTTATAAAATAATATATATATAACATAATTTTCGGTAAATTACATTTTGGATTCATTAATTTGCACATTAAAAAAAACAATTTTAAGATTTTAGATTTTGATTTTCCACTAAAACATATCCCCATAAAACGACTTCCATTAATTAATATCATCCAAAAATTTGCAAAAAAAAAAAAAAAGCAATGGGTTATAATAAGTCAGCCCTTGTCAAAGCTGCAAAAGAAAATATTGTTCGTCGCTGGAGAAGAAGGACTCGCATGTGGAAAATACAGAAAGAGGCAATTCACTTTTGACCTCTCACGTGCAAGCGTTGTTGCTACGTAAAGAAACAGCTTGACTTCAATATCCGTGCAATCTAAAAGATGGCGAGCATCTTATTAAAGGTTGGCATACACTATCAAATACACCTGTTCCAAACATGCTTTTATATCCTCTCCTTGCCCCAATCCTCTATTTACCAATCTCTTCGTGTTCCTGCACCAAATTTTGCTCTTGAGCCTCTTATGCCGCAAAAGAATGTAGGCCCATACCCTTGGAATATGGAAAAAGTCAAGGAGGTCAAAGGAGAGGAAATTTAGGTTGATAAGGAGATATTCATATCTCCTAGTTAAATTTTAAATGTTTTCCTTGCTAACATTTAATAAATGCTACAGGATGTAAATTACTCTTTAAATCCATGATTTCCATAAATAGTTAAAAAAACGCTAATAATTGGTAAGGATTAGGATTAGGATCAAGAGATAAGGCGATCAACATCATGGTTATTACGCCCTGACTGTTGGGGTTTATCTAGGGTTAAATCTGTTATCCATTCTTTTTAAATTTTTCCGTTTTTTAGTGCTTGTTTGCATTACGTTATATAGTACTTGGTGTGAAATAAGTTATATTCGTACACACAGACATACAAAAATATAGATACAAATAATTGGTAAGGTATTCCTATATTAGATATTTCTGATCCTCTATATGACATCCATTCTCCATCGAAAAATTTCAGAAATTAATGAACTTATCATTAATGGCTTGTGGCGAAAAATTGTCATTTGGATGGGTTGCGGCAAAAATGCTAAAATACAAAATTTGGTTTCATTAATTTGAAAATTACCAACGAGTGCTAGTTAGCAGCCTCTCTCCTTCTCAGCTCATGATATCACTATCATACTTTTTAGCGAAATCCGAAGATATGTAGATAATATTGTTGTCAAAGATATGTTGAGGTTGTTTTCAATGTGTTTTAAGGAAATACTTTTAGTGCTTTCTATTAGCTAATTAGTTTTTTGTTTTTTTTATTTACTATCTTCCGCTTCTTCACTTTACGAATTGAAGGACATATATTAAAAATTCATTTAATTAAAACAACTTTGTTTATAACACCTCCTGAAATGCCAAAAGAACCATTATATGATCTATACTGAAAAATAAAATCCAAGTTCCTCTGACAAAAAGTCAGACAGTTGGGCAGAATAAATACTGGAGGATGGAAGTGACAGATTCTGTCTTCTCCTGTAAACCCTTTAGTGGCCATTCTTCAGGGGAACATTCTTTATATCGATAAATCCTTCATGTGCCTCTTGCAGAAGTTCCTTACAGGCCAGNTTAGATGATTTTAGTTGGGGTTCGGTCAAGGTAGATCCAAAAAACACAAATTTAAAAAAATTTATTTTTTAATAAAGGATTATCTGCCAACGTTTCAGCTTACATTGTAAGCCATCTTCAGGGTTATCATGAAGATGAGAGAGGACGTCCTGTCCCTAAGTTCACATTTCCATCATTTGATTTAAAATGTATTTTTATACTTATTTTTTACTACTTTTAAAACTTAGGGACAGGACGTCCTTTCTCATCTTCATGATAGCCCTGAAGATGGCTTACAATGTAAGCCGAAACGTTGGCAGATAATCCTTTATTAAAAAATACATTTTTTTAATTTTGTGTTTTTTGGATCTACCTTGACCGAACCCCAACTAAAATCATCTAAGTAAGTAGTGAATGTTTTATGAAAGTAGCATGGATCGCTCCTTTCACCCTTCCCTCCCCGGCAGTCTAGAGCCAGCCCAACTGATCTCCTCTTTTACTCGTGTCGCTCTCTACAGAAAGTAAAATTAACCATTTACTTCTGGGGAACCCACTTAGTTTACGCATTTCGATGCCGTCGAAGGGCTCCTACCCCCCTCCCTAGTGGCTACAGCACTGTTTACACACGAACGTCCTGTGGGCTTCCTGAATCCTAACGCCAGCCGAAAGTATGACAAATGCTCTTCGCTCGCCGTTCGATACCTTTCCACGAGCAGCTAGAACCTCCCGTGAATTGCACAACTCGGAGAGGGCATGAGATACCATTGTATTTTAATTCGTCATTCTCATATATGACTCAATTATCCTTGGAGTCATTAGTTAACTATTCGATGGCGCTGAGTTTTCTTCCCTCGAATGTTTTCTAGCACAAGCTGATCTAAGGCCACTCAATCTAACTTCAATATCATTAGACATTACACATTTTAGCCTAACAATATAATTGTTATTTCTACTTAATTTCAAGCAAGAATATTTTTATCAAACATACTTAATCAATTTAAAAATCATAAATAAATTTTAAATTTTCTCCTTCAATTAAAAAGTCCTTCGCCTAGAAGCTACATAAGCCATTCTAGTTCTTCAGCATCTTAGTTGATGAATACTTCAGTTTAAATTTATATTTCGTGTAATTCCCCATGCATAGATAACATGCTATCTATGAATGAAAAATCTGGCTTTAGTTTCACTAGTCTGAAATGTATATTTGTCTGAATTTTAAATTATAAAAAAATAAAAATTCTGGTGCATAATATTCAATGTAATTCTCCCTATTCCCTATTCTTCCAATTCTTTTAGCAATGAATTCAGTGATTCATTTAATATTTAAAGGCGACTTTTATGGATATAAATTTGGCTATTCAAAAACAAATAATTTTGGCATGTAAGACGTAAAATTAATATTTTAGGTTAAGGTAAAACCCCACTCCTGCATACTATTTGTTGAACCTCATTTTACTAAACTAAATGTTACTCCTGCTAAATCAAAATATTTTCTTTCTTGTTCTTGTAATTTCAGATAAACTCCCTCTCCTATTGATCAGATTTTACTCAATGATGAACTCAGCCTTGCTTTTTTCTTTTAAAATCTATCAAATAACATCGAGGAACCACTTAATTGTAACCTCTAAACAGTTAAATAAAAACTGAGAGTTCGGCCTAACTCCCGAATATAATTGTTTAATTTCGCTGTGCGAATTCTAAATTATATGTGTCAGTTTCATACAAATATTACGCCTTTAACAACAAAAAATATTTTTTTCTTACGCTTGACTCATAAAATAATCTTCCACTTCTACTGCCCACATTTTTATTGAGGAGTGGCAAAACTTAACCTTTTGCGTGAAGAAAACTAAAACTTTAGTCTGCAGAACTTTATCAGTCATACACACCTGTCAAACATTATGAGGAAAGATTGATTGGGATTTGGTCTTACGATTTTGAAGAAATAAAAACTATTTTGTAAAGAAAAAAGTTTTTTTATATTTTGTTACTCAAGCCTGAAATTAAAACATTGAACTAATATGTCAAAATCATAAATTACTTTCTCGTCACCCGTAAGACATTAACACGTGCAGAATATCTCGTATAGTCCGTTTCGTCATGAATCACATAATTTTTTTATATCAAATAATAAATAAATGATAGGTAGGTGTGAGCATTAGAGGTGTGAAACTCTGTGGCAGTGAAAATGGAGATGAGGGAGGAAATGAGGTCTTGAACGAAAGAAATATTGGTGAAGGGATGAATTGGATACATAATAGGGAGCTTTAGTGATTACTCTGAGGATTTCGGATTGAAAGGATTGGGCTCTTAGGACGTTGGAAGGCTTGGCGGCACCCCAGAGATCTGATGTCCAGATTGGTGGCCAGAAAGATGTGTAAAGAGTCACTTTATCAAGTTTTGCGACAGTATTCACAAGTGAAGAAAAAATAGTGCGGATTAAGACGGGAATATTTTTCAATAAAGTTTTAAATTCTTAAGATAATCAGCATAGCCCCAACTCCTAAAGCTTAATTTTGCTACATGAAAATAAAATCTTTTCTTTGTAATGGAACAAGAGTTATTTTCAATTTTCAAATTGACATGAAAGTGTTTGTGTGTTCTTTCATAGTGCAAATATGATTAGATTTTTTTTTCTTTTTTTTTTTTTTGAAGCCTCATTTTCATCCACTTACTGCCTTAGAGTGAAGAGCTATCTACAACTCTGGCGCCCTGCTGTATGGTTTAAATCTAGTTTATTCATGGTGTTTTACGGAAGTTTCATTAGATCGACTGTTATAGCTCTAGGTTTTAGCTCTCAGCTCCACAGAGGTGCTCTGTGGAAGTATACTTACATCAAACTTATAATATGGCGCTTTGTTTTACAAATCAGCTTCTTCATGAAGTGCTCTGGAAGAATGATTAAACCAAAGTTAGATTATAGCTGCACAGTTGATAACTCAGCTTCTTAGGGGTGTTCTGTGGATGTAAGTAAGGATCAAAGTTAGATTATAGCTCTATGGCTTACAACACATATTTATGATGGTGCAACATTGTTTCTTGATCAAGCTCTGATTGTTCTTTGTGGAAGTATGATTAGATAGATTGCGATTAAAGCGGTATATCGTACAACTCAGCTTCTTAGTGGTGTTATTTGAAAGTATCATTGGATCAAAGATAGATTATAACTGCATGGTATATAACTGGATACTGGATGGTGCTCTATGGAAGTATTATTGAATCAAAACTGGCTTATGGCTGTATGGTTTACAATTAGATTTTTTCTTTGTTTTTCTCCAAGGGAGAAAATGTGGATGTGTATATTCGCGGTCATTAGAGAAGGTGTGATCAGTACACCATTCCGGTCTCTTGTTTTTTTTCCTCACATTCTATGAAGTTAGAGCTGGATGTACCCAGGATTGCACCAGAAATCATCTAGTTAAACAAAAGCAAACTTTTGAGGGACACACAAGTGTGACTGTGTCACTCACAATCCTGTATCATACTGATTAAGCGAAATTGTGTATTTCCGTATATTGTGATTAAATAACAAGAGGTGTATTCCCCACAATTATGCTTACTTCAATAAGAGCCTCTAGTTCATGGAATTATCATATACAGCGAAGAGCATGGTCTATTATGGAGAAGAATGAACTGCATGGGGAAGACATATCTTGTTCATTTATTCTATTATCAATTTTGTTACAAATTCTACTAGGTATGATACAAATTATTGGAGGATCAGTCATCCAGATATCACCACCTCTCTCTTCCTGGTCGACTTAGAGCCTGCCTTAGCCTTAACTTTTCCCTTCACTGTTACTTTTACTTTAACATTTACACCTAAATTTAATACGTCATTAGAAATATGCTCAGCTTTAGCTCCTCTACCTTCCTTTCCCTAGTTCTATTTTGGAAGTTCAGGATTCTTCCTAAAACCCTAGAAACCCCAGATTTAAATAAGCACCTTTCTAGGACACGAATTGCTCCTTCCCTTTCACTCATTCGAGTACTTTGACGCCTGAAATTTCCAGTGAATGAAATCTTTCTATTTATAAGATGTAACTTTATCTATTTTTCGGAGATACGTAAGCGTACTCCCAAATATATAAATTATCACTTATTCCTTGTACGCCTTTTAATTTCTTCAATACAATAATTTGGGGCCATTTCTTTTTAAACCTCTTTCTTATTCCTTACCGAGACTTAACAGTATTTATGTCAGTGCGTATCGATTGACAATCTCAATCACAAACCACTTTACAATTCTCGTCATCCTCATCAATAGACGTACAAAAATGAGTAGAAAAACAACTACCTTAACAATGTGTGAAATTAATAAGCTAAAATTGGAATTATCAAGATTTAGATGGGATGTCAAGTGCTGTAGCAACTATTTTTATTTAAACCACAAAAGAATGGATATTTAAAGCCGATACATTGTTCAACAATTAAAGAGGTATAATTCTCAGTACATAAGTTAATATATGCTCTGTTAATTAAAAAAAAAAGAATGAAAGTAATTTAAAAAAAAGATTCTAAGATGATTTTAGTTGGGGTTCGGTCTCGACCGAACCCCAACTAAAATCNCTTTTTTTATCTATAACTATTTCCTTATTGCATCGATTTATGTTTTCACTTATATGAACCATATCTTTAAATAGTATTTTAATGGACTTATGTTTTAATACTTTTATTATAATCATTGCTATAATAATAATTTTATTTTGGGACTTAAGTCCCCTTGAATAACAAGAGGTCACAGCTGACAGTTTAGCTATATAAAATATTATGAACAAAACTATGACAATATTTAAAATTTATTTTACAAGTACAGAAATAGAAGAAATTAGGAATAAAAATAAAAAACTAAGAAATACATTAATATCAAAATAGATACACAAAAAGAAAATGAGTGCTATTCAAGAAAAAACAATGAAAATCAAAACTAATTAAATAACAATTAATCATGATAGAAATAAGAAATAAAAATAAACAAGATACAGTTCAGAAGTTCCTGATATCCAGTGTACAGAGAGGAGATGTTGAAATAGCTGGGATTCAAGCTGATGCTAGCGAGAATATTTAGAGGGATCGAGGTCCAGAGACTGGAAGATCTGATGAGGAAGGAGCGACTAAATGCAGCGGATTTGTAAGGGGGAAGATAAAGGTCGGAATGTCGAGAACGGCTGGAGTGGGAAAGTATTGAGGATTTGAAAGGTATAAGATCATAGAGGTAGGGAGGGAATAGGAAAATATGACTTGATAGAGGAGAGAACCAAGGAAATATTGTCTACGCAAAGATGGGTATAACCGTCCTGACTCGGAGTATAGCTCTGAGATGTGGAGGTTTCTCGGAGAACCAAAGACAAAGAAGAACGAAAGGAAATTGGGCGATGATTAATTGTGAGAGAAGGAATAGTAGGGAGTGATGTAAGCAAGGACCTAGACCCAAAACAATAGCCTATGATTTTTTACATTCAGAGAAAGCATGTTTGTCAAAGCCCAGGAACAAATTTAATTTAGATTCAAAAAGGAGAGTTAGTTGACCATAGATATTATTCTAAGATGATTTTAGTTGGGGTTCGGTCAAGGTAGATCCAAAAAACACAAACAACTAAAATCATCTTAGAATAATATCTACGGTCAACAAACTCTCATTTAAAAAAAAGAGTGTACCAAAGGTTAAGTATATCAAAGGTATATCTATAACTATCAAGGGATTAGGTATATCCAGTATATCAAACTTACATCAAAAGATTAAGTGCATCAAAGGATATAGTATATCAAATAGATCAAAGTATATAAAAAGATTAAGTAAATCATAGTATATAAAAGTATATCAAACTTATATCAAAAAATATCCAAGCATCATAAGTTTTTATGGCTTTGACATAATAATGGGATGTCTTCATTTGCTTCTAAATCCCAGAGAGATCTTATGTGCGAATTATTAAATGAAAATGATTTCAACAGACTGGACTGTGCTTTTCACAGAGGAAATAATCTGATAGCCATGATTAGAGAGCAAGTGATGCAAAAGAAGTTCCTAACATTATCTGTGCAATTATGCTAATTCTACGCGCCGCGTTCAGTATCTCGAGCGTTCTAATTGGCACAAGGTTAGAACTTGACTGCTTCATGGATATCCTGATTAGTAACTGTTAGGACTGAATTTGTTGGGTTGGAGAGAGTACTCCTGTTGTGCACCTACTAGTTTTAGTTCTGAAAAATTTCTTCATATCTTCATCAATTTATAAGAAGCTAAAAGTATTTTTGATATTCATTATATATACATACACATATATATATATAATAAAAAATACACATTATTTAGATTTTATTTTTTGGATCACAACATCTACTGATATT
>KZ806987.1:967403-1025984 GCA_000696205.2 Oncopeltus fasciatus
ATATATATATATACAAATACATATAACTAGGTTTAAAGTTTCATTATTTAATTTCAATCATCACTTTAATGTCCCTTGCCGAATTTAGTAATTTAGCAAAAATACATTTTTTTGCTCAGGTTAACTCCGACTTCTTATAATAAAATGTTTTCATTTTTTTTTCTAGAAATATATTTTTTAAAATTATATTACAAATTAGATTACAAACTTTTGATCCAATCAAAATAAAATTACAACTTAATGTTTCAATACTAGCCTTTATTTTTTTTTTTGTAATAATTTGATAATAGTAAAAAGTTCTTTAAGTGAATTATATATATCATAAATTAGCTTCAGTGCGCTATGAAGGAAAAAAAAAATATTTATTTTGAACTTATTGTCAGGAAGTTACGCTTACGTAATTCATCTGCCTTTGCTCAAAAGCTTATTCTTTCCTTTTTTTTCTTTAGGGCGTGTTGACCTTTTAGTCATTATCGCCATAAATCAAAAGCTATTTCCTTCTTCTAGTTTACATCTAAAAGCTACGTGTGAATTTTCATTGCAAAATAATAAATTTTTATTTAAAGAGTAGTAAATTTAATTTTATAATTTAGCCAATATCTCAATCCTAATGAATCAATTTTACGGTAAAACTTACATTTAAAACAACTTAAAGAATTAACTTTAAAAGAATGTCATTAACGATGTAAAGTGTAGAGAATCGAGAATCCTATCATTAAAACAATATAACGGTCACAATATAATATAATTAACGTTACAATAATTAGTAAATTAATATGATAATATATTTATATAATAACGATCACAACAGTGGAGCATATATTTTTAATCTCGGTTGATGCTGCAGATACGGACATTAGGTGGGAATTCTCTCCTCTGATTGGTCCGATATTAATCACTAACGAAGTCAGGTATTATTTTAATTTTATTTTTCTACCAAATATAGAAATAGAGGTGCAGTGACCCAACGTAAAATAATCAGACGAGGAAAGCTAGATGATATCGTTCAAAATGCTTAAAAATTGTGTTTCCAGGTCGTCATAGATAACAGTCATGAGCTAAAAAACTCTTTTAGCATTCCTGAACTTAAGTGATATTAATTTTATTTTTACGATTTCTTTAATTTTATAATTTTTTCAATGTATTATCACAATAAGCTCTTCTAATTGAAAGATTAATAGTTTATAACATATTGTTTTATTTAGGCTAAGCGTATAAATCTTGCCCCTTATCTTTCAGGCACTTACGTTCGACAAGGAGGCATATTATTCACCGACATATTTTGTTTTTAGATATGGCCAAATGAAATAGAATATGATGAATAATATTAATTTCTTATAAGTTTTTGTGCTTATTAGAAATTAATTTAAAAAAAAAAAAGCCTAGAAAGAGATAAAGCAGGTAATAATTATTCACTATTAATTTCATTTTAGAATTATCAATCATTTTTTAACCTTGCATTCAAAAATTCCTTAAACCTTTTAATTTCCTTAAAGTAATTTTGCAATGGAAAATACATACTTAATATAACGGATTTTAGTACTACTTACTAAAGCTGCTTACTAGATTTTGTGGAATATCGGTATATTTGTTTCTTACCAAGAAAATTCATTTAAAAAAAAATGCATAATTAAACAGTTGAATTGTATAATAGGAAATAAGACAAATGACTGGAAAAGATCTGTCAATGACAACATCTGCCCCCCCTATTAAAGAGAAGAAGAAAAGTCTTTTATTTTCAAATTAGAATTGGTAAAAATATAAGCGGACCAAAGTCCCTGCATAAGTACAAATAAATATATTCATGTCCTCAGAAGGACAACAGCCTCCTTACCATATTCTAATGTAGCATTTTCATTTAAATCAGATGCTTCTGTCGCTTTGGTTATCGCTCTTCCAGTGAGCACAAGACAAGCAGGGAGTCAGTCACATGGGCATAGACTTCCAGTGTGAATAGAAAGTTCAAGTGTCCCTATGTAAATCGATGGCTCAACAAACAGTCTTCTTACACATGTTTTCATCTAAATAGAAAATGGAGATTGCTTGCTGGGCATTTTCAAATTGAATTAAAAAATAGTTCGTAAATCCTGGACATATATATTTTTCTTTGTTGAAATATGAATTAAGAATATGACGCAGTTTTTTCTCGAGATCGAAAAATGACATGGCACTCGTACTGATAGGAATAATTTTGCGTTAATATTAGGTATGCCGTGCATTTTAGCAAATCTTTCGAGGAGAATCCCAGCTATTCCCCATTAATACCATAACGCTCATCTATATTTTTATATAATATACATAAAACACACATAACAATTTTGTTGGTTATTGAGGGTTTTGGTCTAATAATTGTGTACAACAATTTCGTCTAGTGAATATATTTCTCTTCATATATTTGTTCTCCTCTTCAGGGCAAGACTAATAAGAAACTAAATTTGGCTTTTAGGCTTTTCATTTCAAACTGTTAAATTTTTTTTTTTTTTTTTTTTTTAAATCAGATGAGGGGTTTTTGAAAAATACTAAAATTTATGATTTGATATTTATTTGAGATCTAAAAAAGCTTGTACTGCATAATAGGTACCCTCTATAATATCCCAAAAGCTATATTATATAACATTTGTAAGAAAACACTTAGTAAAAGGAAGATAATTAATAATATGTTACAATGGCTAAGTGCTTCCCCTATTCTCCCTTCCTGACCAGTTAAAAGCCATGTTTGATGGTCTTTCTTTTTACACTCATGATCTTTTTTAATTTACTCTCATCTGTGTTCCACTTAATAAAACATGGGAAATCTTTTGAGCAGCTTCTGCATGACAAGACTTTCTTCTGTGTATATTTTACCCATTCTTTATTCTTAACTCTTTTAGGAAAATAATAATAATAATAAATTTGAGAGAAAACCCAGGACATCTATCCTAACACTCTTTACTAAAAAAAAACTACTCCCACCAAAAAGGAACTCAAGTCATGTTTTATATACTTCCATGATTTGACACAGAGTTTCAAGTATAACAAATTTTGTACATTGAGACTATTTAGTTCAATAATTAAGCTCAAATGAAACTAGATGTAGAAGTATGAGGATGCCTGATGATGTGATAGCTGAGAGGACCCTTTGGTCTCCTGGTGCTACAGGTTCAATAAATGGATAAAGTGGCTACCAGTAGATAGCTCCTCCTTCCACAAGTTTTTGAAAGAGAGTTTCAATAAAATTTTTAAATAATTAAGAAAAAAATGAAATACAATCAAATATATAGCCTTCCTACTTTATTATTTTATCATATAGCCATTCTTAAAGCATTATCTTCTTTTTTTTTTAAGCTATTCTTTTCATGTTCATGTGTATTTTAGCTAGCTTTGCTCTGGATGCATCCATCTAAATGTAGTCGTTTGATATGAGAGGAACCATATAATCTCCGGGATGCCACGTGACCTTGGTTTTCAGGAAGCCTCAGCTGTATTTTGCTCTTGGAAGTATTGCTTGGCTAGTATGTATTATTGAATTTGGTTCAAAGCAGTCATCGACGAGAATATTTTTAACATATATTTTGCATATTGTATCGTACTCCATTGATTCTTAGACTGTAGAGGTTAAACATACCATACCCATATCAAATAAACAACATATTTATATTTTCATAGAATTACAATGATTATAATATGAAATAACTTAATTCCTTAATATAACTCTAATACTAGCAAAATTGGTCATGCCATCTGGGACAACGTTAGGGACAACAAAGACAAGTCATTACTTTTCTATTGCTAAGGATACAGCAATCACAGACCAGCTGCTCTGCTGTCAACTTACAATACTTAAACTAAGAAGTAATGTTTAATCAAAATACAGTTATTTATATTTATAATGTTTATGACAAAGCTTTATGCATATCTACACATGCATACATGTATTTAAATAAAATAAAAAAAACAAAGAGTAAGATCTTTTATCACTGACCAGGTTCGGTAAATATTGTGGCATAAAGTATTAAAGAAATTTTTTACTTTAGGACCTGAAATAATCTTATATAGTAACTTCTAATTACCAGAAAATTGTAGTGGTCTAAATTTTATAATCAAACAATTATTAAACACTACTTGGTCATTTATAACTCTAGCCTACAAAATTATAACATATAAAAAATTTTTGATGGTATTCTTTAACTCAAAATATGCAAATCAAAGTTTTTCTAAATGTTGTATATTATAAACAAATGAAAAAATAGATAACCCTCATTTAACAGGAGACATGTGCAGTAAGGTATACAGAGCCAGTGAAAAATTGTTCTCTTATTTGATATTTTTGAGAAAACATAATTTTTTAAGCATAACATATTTTTACTTTGACCACTTTTTATTATATTTTTTTCAAACACCTTTTAGTGATAAATCTAAGCATTTGTAGTTTTTAATTATCAAATTATGTGAACTCTTTTCTTGTACATTCAGTCTAGACACTATCAGACATATATAGGATGTAAGTGGCACAGTACGCACGGCTAATCAAGCTTCTGCAGTCTTAATTAATTATTTATTTATTATTTTTCCAGTTTTAGTACAGCTAATAAAAATTATTAAAAATAAAATAAATTTTTGATACTCTCAAATGATAAATAATATATTACTTGGAATACCTATTCATTTTTCTCAAAAGATAATTGATGTGATATTCCAAAAGTTTAATTATAAAGCCAAGTCTAAATATCAAAATAAGCAATGAGCTCAATCCTCATCCTTCATATTTTTTTTTCATTTTACTGTAAAGTTATAATAGGAAACATTTTTTTTTTACATTTATAAATCATAAATTTTGTTTTTAAGCTTATACCACATATAATACTTTCAATTTAAAACACACAGTAAACTATTTCATCATTTTAGTAGCTTTTCGCATCTAGAGAACTAATTTCCATTCAAACATATAATGCAATAAATCTCATTTGGCTAATGACTCCAGGCTGCAGGATTTAATATTTCTTTAAAATGTAGCGTTGAGTGTATATTTGACAAAAATTGAGGTTATATTGGGCCATTGTCCTCACAGCATGATTTCAGTTTTTATTTATTTATTGAATGAATTATCTTATTTTAAATTGGAATATATGACATGAAAATATATATTATATTAGGAATTATCTGAAAAAGAAATGTCTGAATTGTCAAAATTTTAGAGAAAAAAATCCATTAGATCAGTAGCCTCAAAATGAGATAAAGAAGTCCTAAATGGCTCAGCTTGTTAAAACAGAGAAGGAATGTATAGAGTATGCCTAATTCCAACTAGCTAAAACATTGAATCTTCTTTACAGCAATTTTAAAAATAAAAATTAGCTATCATAGGATAAGTGAAAAGGATGACTGGCATAAATCATGGTAACATATCTCCTGGTGATTTGTTATATGATGATACTACTCTCTTTAGAACTACTCTATTTATTAAGTTTATAAGTTATGATAATACTTTGAATAAGTTTAGTAATGGTAAGATGGACGAGATTCTATTTAAGTGAGATAAGTATGTACTTATTCTTTACTCTTAGAGAGTAAAGAATTTCGAGGTTATGATGAAAAGGTAAATGCAGAAAATGAAATATATGGTCATCTTACAAGGGCAAAGATATATTTATTTTTTACTTTCTATAGTTGAAGTAGATAATAATGGACCTCTAAAATAAATCAGTAGTTCTTAGGGCAAGGAAAATCTTAAGAAAAATTATTCAATGAATTATTGTGATTGAAATACTTATTTTAGTAATTCATTTTATCATAACTCAGCTTTCAATATCAACAGAAAGTCTTATACTGTCATATAAATTAGCTTAAATTTTAATTCATGAATTAAAATTATTTATAAATTGTATTTCAGTTCTCTTCCAATATAATGAAACAGAAGATCATAGTTAAGGAATTATGATGCAAACAGAACTGTATGCAAAATTAATTACAAATAAAATTTGTTATAAATTAATTATAACAATTATTAATTCAAATGGGGAGTATTTGACTGAGGAGATTTATAGTAGAGAATAAGTAAACCTACTGTGTGTATTGAGGTGACAACATGTCTCCTCTCACCTTCATAATAGCCCTGAAGATAGCGTACAATCTAAGCCAAAATGTCAGCAGATAATAAAATATGCATTTTTTAAATTTAATTTTATTATCAACCATGACCGAACTCCAACAAATTCTCTATTTATAACAAATATATTCTTTTCAGTTAAAAATCTTATTAAGAAAAAGGTTGATAATTATAAATTACTTTATATACAGCTTAAAATGCTGCCCAAGAAGAAATTGAATGTAATTTATTTTTAAAATGTCCTAAATATAACTAATCTTTTTCCAATCTGTTATTGCACATAATTACTTTCCAAATAAATAACTCAACTTTAAAATAATAATAATGACAAGATAAAATAATAATAAATATAATTTTTAAACTGAATACCAATGTTTTTATGACATAAGGTATATTATGTCTTTTTATTATCAGTGAGCTGAAACACAATTGTTCAACTATTTTGATATAAAAGATTTTATACTCCTCTGGCTTGAAATTTTTTTAATTGACAATTTTCCAAAAATATATGTTAAAAAATAATAATTTTGATTTACTTTCAGAATTGCATATGATTATGGAAATGAAATTACTTTTGGCACATAACTAGACACACTAATTACCCTGAAAGTAGGTTTAACATGTTTAAGTTTGCTTCGGTAATAATACTGTTTACTATACTAATGATATATTTAATAATTATGGATAATAAAAATGCCAATATTCTCAGCCTCCATAATTTTAATACTCACTTTAATGTTTTAGACCAATATTAATGTAGTATAGATAGATTTAAAATAAGAGAAGCATCGCATGTTTACAATATTGGTGACCCCTAACATCTTCTTGACTTCAAAAGGCAAATGATTAAGCAAAGCTCATGGAGATTGCTTTAGAATTATACAAGAGTGGTTTATAATTCTCATTCAATTGAAAATGAAATATTTACCACTAAAATTTACAAAAGATAAATGCAGACTGTTGATCAGTCCAAAGTCCGCTACTGAATAAAAACATTTTAAAGGCTGGGAATAATGATTTTTTCTTATCCTTCTTATCCATAATCAAATGAGTCTATCTTGTTATTTACAATTGGGAAGTGACCATTTCTTTTTTTAAATTAAAATATCAGACAATTTTAGTGCACGAGTAAGTAGTCATTTTATATGAGATTTGTACCAACGATATAACACAAGGTTTTGGGTTGTTCAATGAGTAAAGTTTCTTACTTCACAAGGATCTGAGTATGCCTATTTCAATTTCAGAAATTAAGGGTATTGGTTTGCAAGGGAGGCTAACAGCAAGGGTATTGGTTTATTCCATTAATAGAACTTGTTTTAGAAGTTATTATGCTCATAAGAAAGGATACAAAATAATATTTGTGGAAGCATTTTTTTTACTTAATTTCATAATAATCAAAATTCGGTTATCTTCAAATAGGTTTGAATTTGTTTTGTGGTTCATGAGCAGAGCTTTAATGTGCATGAACCTAAATAAGTTTTAAATTAATTCCAGTATCATTGGTACAAACCTATAGACATTAATTATTTCATTGACATTAACCTTAAAATACAGTATAATAAGCTTTGACCCTATCAAAAAGGGAAACCTAATTTTACAGCAAAAGATTTTTTTTATTACTAATATAAGCCTAACGTTTAGTTTCTTTAAACAAAAATAATCTTCATTATAAAATGGAGCAGAAAGAAACAAAGCAGTACATTAATTTTTAATAGAATCATATTATTTATCATAACATTTAAAAAAAAACAAAGTTTATTGACTAAATACTGTAACTGTTTTCACATTGGAAAATGCTCTTATTTTTTTTCTATTTTAGGTCACTGTTTCAAATTAAACTTTTAAGATTTCATTTGATTTTATTCAAAATTAAATTTAACTGTATTAGATGATCTGATAAAAATGAAGAGAAAAAAAAGAAGTTAAACCTTCCCAATTCCCCAGTACTCTTTAAAAAAATTAGTTGGATTTAGTGTAGACCTGTGCTGCTGATTATAAACAAAATCAATTGTTAAAGCCAACACTTGTTTCCCAAATATTAATGTATACAAGCATATTACTGACCACAGTTGACAATTATCATGACAAAAGAAATTCAAGCATAGATAGCTTACCTTTAGCACAGTGAAGATCAAGAATAAAAACCTAGCTCGATAAAATTAAAGATTAAGGCAATCTGTAATCAATTCAATAACCACACTAGGTTTACAAAATCCATTATGCAAGGGCTGCTCAATCTAAACAGATTTCCCTTGTTTCATTAAAATTGAACATAAAGAGCAAATGAAATTTATCTTACAAGCCAGAAAAGAGAAGATAAGACCATTTTAAAAAAATGATAGAAAATTACATTTTGCACTAATGCAAGGGTTTGCATTAAAAGCCTAAATTATTACTTTCAGTATTTAAAAAATGAGTTTAACCGTCCAATATTGGAAATTAGATTCTCAAAGATTTTATAGAATAAGACTATTAGAAATTTATATTTTAAATCTCTTATGTTCTATAATTAATTCTTTCTAAAAAAATTATGCAGATATTTATGATTTTCAATTTTGCCCCCTTCTCAATTGACTGATTCCAGCCATTAACTTCGTCCAAAAGTTTGCAAAAATAAGCTTTTTTAATTCTGAATTTGGTTTCGTTATTTTAAAAATAGCAGATGCTTAGACAAACAGAGACATATATGCAAATAAAATTTTGAATGGAACATATTTTTGGCTTCTCCAATGTAGGGACAGTTGTGAAAATTTAAAGCTTTAAAGGAAGAATAAAAGTAATTATAGAATAATAATATGGAAAAGGCATAATCAGACAATTTTCCTAACTTTTTCAAATCTATAAAATTTGGTTTATTGTCATGACATTTATTATAGTACCCACTTTAAAATTAAATTTTCTTTTTTGTGTGCATTAAAAACCTTAGTATTTTAACTGTAATCATTTTCTATAAATATCTTCTGCAAGGTTTGTCCAGAGCTTTCACTAAACTAGATTTCCAAGATCTCTGAACTTATATGAAATGTACATGTATATCACATAATAAAATTGATTATTTCAAACATGAGATGAAAAACAGAATTTCTTTGCATACTGTACCTGCTATCCCAAAAATTCTCATTAAATATTCTAAATAGCTTTCTTTTATTTAACCATTATAACATATAATTTAAAATTTATGATTTAAATGCCATGAGAAAATTTTAATTTTTTGTACAAAAATCTTAGTTTGCATTTTTAGTATTTATTACAAGAGAAAGAACTTTGAGGTGTGTAGCGTAACACATTGACAGGTCTAAAGCATCTGGAGTAGCTTCAAAGCAGAATTACCACCAGCTCTTTAAACTTTTTACCAGAAAAAAGTTTGATAGACCAGGAAACTGCTCAGCAAAAAAATACTATAATATGATAATTTTTTTTCCATTTACAATGAACATGAACTTTAATACTTAATTAGTAGATAATTCATTTATCTTTCTACAGATGTGACAGGCACCAGATCACAGATAATGCATTAGCTCTTTTCAATAGTCTTCTCTGAGACTTTGTATTATAACTACAAATATTGTCAAAGAACCTCTAGAAAAACTATTTTCCAAGATGATTACATTTTTTAAAATTCAGGTTAAACCAAATTTACCAGCTACAATTTCTAAATTGTAAAATTACTTACTTTCTTGTAAAACTTGATAGTTATTCTGAATTTTTTTAGAACTTGGTCTAGTGAGGTTTATAATTTAATTTCTTAAAACTTAAATTAATGCACCATATGAGGCTCATTTATCGTATATCATTTAACACTTAAACAAAATCTTTAACGAAAAAAAACTACTTTTTTTTAAAGCTACTTTAGACTGAAAAAGTGAAATAGGGAGAAACTAATGAGTTGAAAGGTAATTTGAATATCTTCAGATCTGGAAAGTAAAAATTAATTCCAATGTTAAAACAGAATTAAAGTATTAATGTCAACTAAAACTGTAAACCAATGGAGATGAATGGCCGGGGTTCAGTCAAGGAAATATCATACATATTTATGGAAATATATATTTGGACACTGTTCATTGTTTTGTTATTAAAATTATTCTATCAGTATTCAAAGGCAATTTAAGAAGTTAAGAACTTACTAAATTGAAGTTCAGACAAAAATTACATTTTTAATATTAGTTTCTTATTTTATTTTTATTTTTTTTTTTAATGCTTAACTGCCAAGACTAGACCCTGTCTCACACTAGATCCACAAGAACTAATGATGCAACTTAAAAAATTAAATGTTCAAGTACTATGATTCTAAAGAAATTCAACAATTGTTGCCAGCTAAATTATTTTCTAAAATAACTGAGGTAGACTATACTAAGAACACCTTCCAACTTTTTTAAAAATACAAATACTTTCTTTTATGTAAATTTTCTACTTAAGTGACAAGCAAGTTTAAAGTGCAAATGAGTTACAAAAATTAACAGGTTATTTTTCCCTCCAATCTTATTCCAATTAATGAATAGAAAAATATTTTTTGACAGATCTCAGGGAAGGTGTTGAAAAGAGTTTTAATTTCTGAAGAAATCTAATAAATAGAAGGTCTTAAATTATTTAAAATTAATGTCAGCTTCCAATTATTTTTTATATTAATTAGTAAAACAAAAAAAATTATCTTTCTTTTCAGCTGACCTTCTTCTATATTTTATGTTTTAGTTCAGGCAAATGACCAAAAATATAAAAACACTATTAATTTAATTTGCTTCACTAGTTTAGCTTCTAACACTCCTGAAGAGGTGTCATTATTAGATGCAATACTAGTAGAGCAAAATAAAGATTTACTACTTACCACTCTACAGAATTATTTTATAAAAAATGATGTTTTATATTTTTGACAATTTACCTGAAATAAAATATACATAGTATTTAAATTTGAACCAGTTTTACAATAATTTTCAAACAAGTATTTCCATACTTATTAATTTGTTGCAATGCATGAAAATTTATCTTTAAATAGTCAATATTAAAATTTATTTCCAAACTTAAGGAGTCAATTCTCATGAAATAAATTTATTTTCTTGACTTTTCAATAACATTCTAAGAATTCATAGTAAAAAAAAGTAATATTTAAGGAAATGTATATGAAAATACAGTAAAAATAGCTTTTTTTTAAAAATATTACCAAAGTAATATAAAAAGTCAGGCATTTAGCGGCCGCAAAAAGTTATGTATATATATATACTTAGTATTTATTTTATTTTTAACAGACAAGGGGAGGAATCAAACCTCCTACTTACATTTTTAATAATCTTCCAGTATTTATCGAGGGTATTTAAAAAAATAAATGTTGTAAAATAATATTTAACTCCATTCATTTTTTATAAATTTTTGAAACACTAATAACAAATAAGATATTTTAAAAAATTCAATATGTAAACTTCTAAACCCCCTTTTTCCACCCTCCTTCCCCATTTTAGATATTAACAAATTCGTTCAAAATTTTATTGAAAGAAGCACTACTGAATTCAGTCTATTGACCTCAAAAATTGCAGATGTAGATGCAAGATCAAACATCTCTTGATATATTTTTGAAGAGCCCATAGTTCCACCTTCTCCTACTTAGCATCGGTGAAGAATTGAAAAAAATGACACAAGTCAAGTCATAGTAGAAATGTGGAAAGCTAATGTGTTAAAACAAAATAAATACATTGGAGATGAATCATAATATTTTTACTATTCACAAGTATAAATTGTCTACACTGTAGTAAATCAGCAATGCAAGCATAAATGGATTTAAAAAGAGCAATTTAAAAGAAAAATCCCTTAAAAGATTTATTGCATAATCGTTGAATATATAGGCACTGTATTGTCTCATGTAGTGTATTCATTCTTCTAATATCTCAAATCTATGTTTTCACTTATTTAAGAATTAAATCAAAATTAAAGCCCTAATTCATTCAGAATTAAAGTTTTCATTACATATTCCAAATCCTAATAGACGTTTATTACAAGAATAGCGATTGAAAATAAGTAGTACTGTATATAATTTACATGAGCTTTATTTTAATATTAGTAATGATAAAATAGTAAAAAGCCATTAAGGCCTACTCTAGACCAACCAAAAGGATAGGGCAGTTGCACAACTCCAATTTACATTCTTAAATATCTTCCTTAATCATTGTATTTTTCATTTACCAGGATTCTAGCCATCAAACAACACAACCGCCCCTCCCTCCAATGACCCTTAGTGGTTGCAAGGGAGGCTAACACAGAAAAAAAAAAAAAAAAAAAAAAAACAACACAACCATCAGTATGCCTAATGAAGCTCAAATATCACCATTCACTTTTGAAAATATAGTTACACATTATATATATATATATATATATATATATATATATACATATATGCACACACACACACACACACTCCATATTTGTTTTTCATAAAAAGTTAGAGAAAATATATGTTTTAAATAACATTTTACAACTATTAAAGATTATGATTTTTTAAATGATTTTAGTTTCTATTAAAGAGAATGGGTGAATACTTAGAAAAAAAAATTAAAGTCATGATATGTACTAACATGAATAGCTTGATTTCCTCTAGGGATATCTCATAAAAAGACAAGAAAGCTGACCATGTATATACATCAACATTAATACCCAAAGAGGCAAGAAAATAAGGTCATTACATCCTTCATGAACTTTAGCTGGTCATAATTACTTTCTTAACTTAATTATATCCTCTTATTCTTTGTAACTCATATGCACCAGGCCAAAATTAGTCTGTATTCGTAATATACTCTAAAATGTAACAAATAACAGGTCACACTGTCAGACTTATGAATTGACTTTAAAAATATACTACATTTATTTAACTAAAAGAAGAAAGTGATTCAAAATATAATTAAAAATAAATAAAAATCTTATGTCTAATAATTCTCAGAATAAAATAAATTATCACTATATGTAGCTCTAGCACGGCCTGAGGGCAGTACCAAATTTGGCATTAAAATTTTATAAATATATTTCGTCAATCTCTCATAGTTTTATTCATAAATATGGGTTAATTTTTATTGTAGCAAATTATTCAGTAATACNTTTGTTGTCAATTTTTTAGAATATTTATTAACTTAAAATATTACAATACTGTAACTGGTACATTATAAAAATATATTATGTACATTAATGCTCAATTTTTAACTATATACAGCATTGCAACAGCAATTAAAAAAATAAAACAAGACAATTGGTAATAAAATAATAAGAAACATCTGGTATTTGCAAGACATTAAAATTTCTGCTTTAATAAAAAATATGTTAATAAATTATCTAACATTGAACAAAAAGCATTGTAAAAATGTGTTATCCTAGACTTTCACTTAGTTTGAAGACTAGTTTACAAAATTTTTAGAGGAAGAAGAAGTTAACTTTCTGTAGCTCTAGGAGCCAAACTTTTCTTTAACAAAATGAAGACTATTTCTTCTTGTCATGAACACTTCACAAGAGCGTTTGTTCTTACTCTTCTAATGAAACTGCAAATTAAATAATTCTCTGAAAATCTATATTAAAACTATCAGAAAAACATATAGAGTTATCTTTTATTTACTTTTCTTTTATTAGAGTATGAGAGTGTGAATGTAAATAATTAGATAAGAGTTCTAAGGATCCAATAAGGGATTTCAGATAACATATGACTGAAAAAATCTAAGAATAATTCCAGATATTTGTAAATTTGGACATTTATTGGTCTATGTCATTTATTTTATGCTTTAAATTTTTTCCTTATATTGAAGCTAATTTAAAAGAAGTGTCAAGACATCCAGACCCTCCATTTAAAACTATTACAGTAATAAATGAAACAATAATCAGAAAAAGGTATGTTAAAGTAACATACACCCAATCAACAAAAACACTTAGAAAACAAATGTATATATAAAAAAAGTTTTCTGACATTTGATAGCTCTTAACTGAATCGTTGCCATAATCTTCATATATTGACATTTCTGCCAATTTGATTTTTCTCAGGCAAAACTATTAATTAAAAAGTTGATTATTTAAAATATATTAAACTTCAAAATAAGCACATACAATTCTTATTAATAAATTTTTAAAAAATTTCAAGGACCAATATTATGCTTACTACTATATCATAAAGCAATTAATTTTAATGTTTATTCCATCAGTTTTAAGCTATAGAACTTAGTACTTCTATTTATTGTTATAGTTTGTATTAAGAGCCAAATATTTTAAATATTAAATGAACAAACTAAATGTATTTTTAATTAAAATATTA
This sequence comes from Oncopeltus fasciatus, assembly GCA_000696205.2. Taxonomy (NCBI): domain Eukaryota; kingdom Metazoa; phylum Arthropoda; class Insecta; order Hemiptera; family Lygaeidae; genus Oncopeltus; species Oncopeltus fasciatus. The sequence continues at coordinate 981,755 of KZ806987.1, forward strand.
TTATTATTAAACTNGAAGAGAGAGAGAGACTCCCGTTCTAAAGTGATTAAATCATGAATGGTATAAGGTATAAGTCAGATCTACAGATCAGTAATGATTTAGTCACCATAAAGCAGTTTCTCTCCCCATCTTCCTGTTTGCCCTGATGAAGGCCTAAAATGTTGGCAAAAAAAAGAAAGAAAAAGTTTTTCAGTTACAAATAAGTTTTAATTCTCCAGCTCCCATGACAATCCCTGACAATCCTCTCCCCGCATCAAAAAAATATTTATGAGTCTGTCAGAATAAGACCAGCGCATACTTTTGTATCATATCTTGAAGGCAATAAAGCTCTGATAAAGTTAATATTTTGCTATTCACCTATTTGTTACATTTTTTAAAAGAAAATATTTAAGGAAATAGAGCAATCCTTATGGCCTTAAATAAAAAATAAGGAGCTATTAGTGTTGGACAAAGCTTGGCTTTAGACATCAAGTTTTAATTCTCATACAAGGAATTAAAAATATAAACAAAATAGAATTACACGCGCGCGCATAAGATAACACACATACAACTGTTTACTTTCTAACTATACAAATGCCATATTTGAACTTATTTCTGTAAATTGATAAATGAATTATTTTTTACTGTAATAACGAGAAGGGTGAGGGAGTTTTAGAAGGAAAAAAATATCCTCATGGCAATTATAAAGGCAATAGGGGTATTGTTTTCAAAATCAGATTAAATTTTAAAAATGTAGAACTTTAACTAAATGGTTACTAAACTAATAGAACGGAAATATTGAATCTAATCTAATGTGGATTGATTTGGAGGTGAACCTAATCAATCTGTATTGATCTAAATTATAAAATAAATTATACATCACAATGGCTTTAGCACTGCACATTATGAAGCATTTTCGCAGTTTGTATTAAAGCATAAATAGTTTTAAGTAACTAGCTGCTAGAATGTTAAGATATAAAGTACAATTAGGCTTGACAGACTCGCAATATAGCAAGAGTGTGAGCATCCAGATCTGTGGGAAGCCTATAATAGAATGTGAAACTATTAGTTGATGATTAGACAAATCTAAAGGCTTCTAAGCATTCAAGATGAATAATGGCTAATGGTTAAATTTTCATGGAGCATTGGCAACTTTTTAGTATTTCTAAACAAAGCAACAGAACCACAAAGGATGATACGAGGTCCTCACTCATTATGACTAGAAGTACAGACTACTACTAACAATACAATATAGCAAATAATGTACAGCAATATTAGGACAATATTTATAGTTACATAATGATAATAATTAATATAGGCATTATGACTTACATATTACCAATGTTATTACTAATAATATTTGAAAAAAAAAATACTTTATATATTATTAAATTTTATTAGGGAACTACTTTATCAATTGTAAAATCATTTAACAAAAGGATACATTGTTTGCAAGAACTATCAGATGGCTGAAGTCCATTTTTTAATTCTTCATTGGCACTTTTATTTCTTCTTACTTTCATTCTAGAATCATAAACCAGATAAATAATTAGTAGAATAAAGGGTGACTAAAAATATGCCTTAACTTAATTAAATGACAAATACCGATGAGCTTGACGCAGCAGTGATAAACTGAGCTTAAAGCAATATATATATATATATATATATATATATGCAAAATTCTTACACCTAGATATTTTATATTGCTTAAAATTGCAGCAATTTGAATTACATATAAGTATCAGTAAGTAAGTGTGACTTATTTCATAAAAAATACAATCAAACATAACATAGACATAATGAAATAAACACAATGTAAAATACTGGGCGGTTCAAAAAGTCAAAATATGAAATAATTGAAATTCTTATTAAAACCACAAAATAACAAAGATATTGTTATTTTCATTTCTTGAATTAAAGTTCAAGAAAACACTGTATATTTCTGCTAATGTCTCTTTCTGAGAAAGATTTATTACTAGTCACAATACTAAGAAAATATTTAAAACAGTTGAGGGGAATTTTCAAAATCTTAAGGGCTCAGAAGGAGCAAAGATATTGCTAGATCATTAGGTAACATTTAGTGATGTCTATTAGAAGTGATAAATGTGCCTGAAGTTCAATGTCCTCTCAATGTAACAAAAAATATACATACCATACACTATATACATATGTATTATTCACATAAGGTCTAGGACCAAAGAACATTTCTATTACAATAGGAATGATACATAGCATTTTAAAAATAAAATTGAAGGAAAGTTAGTGCTCCTTTTGCAGAAGTTAAAATGAACTTTTAAAAAAGTTCAAATTTTAATATAACTAAAAAATAGACTACAAATTCTATTCATTATGTTCAAATAGTACTAGTATACTTAAAATAAAATTGACATTGTATAGTCAGAATATTGATTTTTATTTTATTTTTTAAGTAGAAATAAAATTAATTAAATAAGTAGTGGTAGTATAGAAGACAAGGTTACTTAAAAAATATCTATTTACACATAATAACCAATAATAATTATATTGTTTTACTAAAGATTTGGAAATTTAAAAAAAAATTGAATGTTAAAACATCGTCAAAACTATCAAATTTTTAAAATCTGGTTCCAATTCGGTTCTGATTAAAATTTCACATTCACTCATTTCGCCTGTGAATATAAATATAAATTTCATATCGCAATTAGCATGGATTTTTCATTTGAAATAATACTTTTCATAAGTATTCTAAATATTTAAGAATTTAAAAAGATAATTTAATTTCTTGAAAAAAAAAAAAATGGTGATTTTAAACGGTGCAAACAAAATAGTTTTATTGCTGTTTATTTTTCACATTGTCAATAAGTTTTAGCATCTTTATGCCTCTGATATAATAGTAAAGTATTTATAAATAAAAGCTATGCTTGTTGGTTTAAGTAATTCAAGACCATTTAGGAATCTATTAAGGTTAAAAGTAAATAATAAAATTCTGAAGTCATGGGATCCTTCTCTCTACATTAATTTTTTCTTATCAATCACAACAAATGTTTTCAAGCCGGTACCAAAAATTCCAGAAAAAACAATATAGACTGTAATGAAAGAACTCTGGGGCTAGGCTTGATAATATTGCAAAGTTTGAAAGGAGGACTATTTGATTGACAGAATGATATCCAACACTATATTAATGCTCCGTCCTCAGCAAGGATCTGATTAAGGAGACGGGACAGGGAGTCAAGTCCAGTGAGGAAACCAGCATCTGGGCCCTGATGTCCAACAGAAGCCCCCCTTCTAGAGAAGGTCGTATGTGCAAAGTCAATAATACGGAGATCAACAAGAGGGGTTGGTGGAGTTAAGCCACCACATGTAGAAGGAAGAGAGCCTGTAAGCCTGCGCACGCGTTTGGCCTCAGTGCCCTGCCCTGAAGTCAGAAGATCAAAAGTGGAGATTGATGATGAGGATGCTTCTTCAGATCCAGATGAGCATTCAGAAACAGGTGATTCCCATTCATGAGGCTCAGGACTGCAACTCTTTGGTGACCTGAAATATAATAAGAAATCAAAACAATATTTTTATCAGAGAATTAGAGAACAATTAATTTAGATATAATAATAAATANATTGCCCGAGAGATGGACAAAATGTGTAGAAAGCGAGGGCCAGTACTTTGAATAAAATATATTATACTTTTTTTTTAATTACTGTGTATATATTTTAAGAAATAAACGACATTTTAAACTTGCATACCTGGTATTAGTTACATGGATGAATTAATGTATAAAATTGTTTAGTGAATTCTTTGTATCTTGCTCAGTAAAATAAATGATATGTATTTTGCTCAATAAAAGTTCAATCTTTCCAAATTGATTACTAACATAACTAAAATATAAACATGATTTGTTTAAATTAAAACAATATTTATCTAAAAATATTTTCTCAGTTGAAGCAGCTCCCTTTTGACAAGAGAGTATTCAGTTTATAAATTTCAGCTTTTAGTTAGTATGTTTTAAACTGTGAATTAATTTAATATAGAATTATTACAAGGCCCCTTATTCAGATTTATTTATAAATGCAAATATCCTAGAGTGAAATATTGTTCGAATTAAATATAAATACATACATTTACATTTAGCAGTCAATTCTACAATAGAATAATAAAATCATTTTTTTCTGACTTAATAAATTGAAAGTAATGAATGGGTGAGAGAGCCAATTTTACAGTTTTTGTGTTTTTCATATGAGACACTTGCAATGCTGAGCAAAATATTGCTTTTTTAATCAGACATTCTTTTCAAATACAATATAGTCACACTTGAATTTGTATATTGTTTTCAATGACCAATAAGCAGAGCAGAAGTGATATAAACTAATTTATATTAGTTTAAAAAAAAAAAACACTGCTTGTGTTATATTTATTTCACTAAAAAAAAATATAACACTGCTTGTGTTATGTTTATTTTAATAAAAAAAATTGAATCTAAAAATCTTAATTACAATTAAACTTATGAAACTTGTTATTGATTCTAAAAGATCTCATTAAGAAGAATAACGAATATGAAAAAGTTGTGACTCATGACTAACTCACAGCAGATGATTTAGAAATAAAAACTTATTAAAGAACTCTTAATGGCTATTCATACTAAATGCCTTTAAAGCTCACCTTAAAACATCATCTCGTTTCCTCTTGGTAGGCCTGTTGTTATCATCCCGAAAGCTAGGGCTGTATCGCTTGTCTAGCTCAACATCACCTGTCCCTTGCATAACTCCTGTAACAATGAAAAACCTCTGCTAGTAAAATAACTATTTCGGAAGCACAATACCCACACAAAAGGAACAAAAGTAGAATACACAATTTAACTGAGAGTAGAGGAAAATAGTTTCATGTAATTTATATACAAAACTAAGCACAATTTATACAATACTTAGAGGCGAGGGGGCCATTAAAAGTTTAAAAAAGAAAGTAACTTTAATGGAAGGAAAACCAATTCATGGGTCCTATATAATTATAACAGAATCAACATGCCTAGTCAAATAAAATTAAAAATCTTCCTTTAAATTTCAAAATTTGTACATTTCTATTTTTTTTTTTAATTAAAATTATTTTGTCCTTTTTCAAATAAACCTTCTCTTATTAGAAATTGAAGCATTTGCCATGCATATTCTGAATGACAAATCAGTCATCAATTTCTTATAATGGCTTTACCTGACAGCTCATCCAGGAAAAAATAAATGATTATATACAAAATGGAAAAAATACTCAAAAACCCCACAACTATAAGACCACCCTCTTCTCCATTTCAATTTAAAATCTTCTCAATTGCTTCAACACATTGAAGTCTCTCATCAAAGATCTTTCTCTCAAAACCCAGTTTCTAGATAGCTTTCAATGTCCTTCTACAGAAACAAATGTCTATGAGTATCCTAGGCAATGAAAAACTTCCTAATTAATTCTCTAAAAAATAATAAAATTTCTATAAACTTGGTTAAAGAGGAGCAAAATTAACTACTGCTATCTGGAAACTGATCTCTTTCTCTCTTTTTTTCCACACATAAAATTTATTTAATTTATCAAATTGTCCTAAATACAGAGCTAAAAGAAGTTTAACCAAAAGAAAGTATAATGGAAAAATCTAAACATGTAATATTATTTCTAAGTAAGGGGCAATAAAGTTTTCCATTTATTCCTTTATAAAGCCATAAATAATATTTTCTAATGCAAAATTTTTAAAAAGGTAATGAATAAGTGCACCTATTTATTCATTTAAAGGTGAATTAAAACATTTTCACAATGATAATAATTCTTAATATTAACTTACAAGTTTTTTGAAAAGAAATAACCAAGAGAGAAAAGTATAGACCTCTGAAAAGAAAAATTTAATTTGCTGGATTAAATACGACCTAATAATAAAGTGAATATTTTCATGCCTTATTAAACAAATCTTTAACTTTAGATGGTCTTATCCATCTCCCTGGTGTTAATGACTAAAGGTCGACAAGCTATTAAAAAAAAATCTTTATTAACAGATAAATTTGAAATTATACTACTTAATTATTTTACATAAATTCCTGACTCATTATGGTTCATTCCCGGTTGAAAAATACATGCATAGCCGAACAATTATTTTTAAGGCATTAAAGCATTCTTTGTCAGTCACTATTAAAAGAGGTCCTAATAATAATTTTAAAAAAGAAAGAAAAGTCTATCAAATATGTGTCAACTAAGCAAATTTTTCAGGACCGTAGTTAGTTGATAATGTCCTACACTTATAGAATATATCTTTGTTCAAGATTTAAAATAAATATTACATTCACTCTTCCAAAAATTTGTTCTTCTCATACTTGATAATCCCCTAATATTATTAGTCTAATTACTCCTTAAAAACTCCACATTTCTTTTTACAGTAAATTAAGTAAAAGAACTACAGCTTCTAGGTCGCAAATTAAAATATATGGAATAAGTAAACTCCCACTCCTAATCGTTCAATTGTGTTGTGTAACTCTTAAACTTATTTTATCAATAAATGAATCTGGGTTGTAATATTCATTGTAATATTCTACATCAAATGAACTTTTTGTACTCCACTAGACATTCCGGGAAATCCCCATTCTGAATTGTCTGCTTTCAATAACAAATTTAATTATTTTATATTTAAAAGCTGTAAGCTGTATTTGATTAAGAAATACAACAAATTGACCCCACTCCTAATCATTTAATTTACTTCTAAAATAAGTCTAATATCACCAAATAAAACTGACCTAACTAAATATTACACCTGCTACATTGAAAAGACTAATTTTTACTAGCTATTGACATTAAGGGTAATCCCCATTCCTATTAGTCAGATTTAGCTCAATAATGAACTTAACCTTTCATTTCGCATTAATAGAAATAACCCTAATATTACTAAAAAAAAATGATAACTATAGTCTACAAAGCATTGACACACACAAGCATGCACGCCTACACACACACACACAAACCAAAAAACCACATATACATAGACATATGTTTAAAAAATATATATATACACACACATACACACTTAAAATTCATACATAAAATTTAGTGACTATCATTTTTGGTGTATAGTGATTAGAAATGGAGAATATATCAAAAATATATACCAGAAAAATCTGTCATGAGAACATTCTAAATAACTACATTCTGTCAGATTTAAAAAAAAGAAATTTGAAATAATAACATAAAATCTATTTATCGTATGCAATCTATTTTTGAAATAATGAATGTTCACGTAACTTCGACGGTCGTCAGATGTATTTACCGTTTCTTCTTCCGGGTTGGACCGCGTCAAGTTGTTGATAGTTGCCGAGCTTTCGCACATCATGTGATGGCTTCTTCAGGGCTGAGTAGAGAATGAGAGCTGTTTTTTAAATCCAGGTGGTATATAAATACCATGTTTTATACACCAAACGGTGTATAATCCCGGCGCGGTCCGGTCCTTGGGCGAAGCCTGCCTTCCCATTGGTTGATACTGTGTTCTGGCGGCTGATCTCTGGAGTAGTCAGGTAGCTGATCACTGATTGGTTGGATCCTCTTGTCCATCATCGAAAACCAGCGCTAATCGACAAGAGGATCCAACCAATCAGTGACCAGCTACCTGACTACTCCAGAACTCCTGAAGAAGCCATCACATGATGTGCGAAAGCTCGGCAACTATCAACAACTTGACACGGTCCAACCCGGAAGAAGAAACGGTAAATAAAATAATGAAACCAAATTCAGTTTAACTTATTTTTTCAAAACTGGTAATTTAAAGTAATTTGCCGGTTTTGCAACACAGTCAGGTGATTAAAAAATGATCAAAATTTAAAATCTTAATACCTTGGTTATTATTAGCCTAACAAAATAAATTTATAGTAGAAAATAGTTTAAAACATAATTTTCAAGTGCTTATTAAGAATATCAAAATTTGAGTTTTAGGGGGTCCTCTTATTTTCAAAACACATATGCCAAATTCGATATTCAGACTTTTCATTGCTAACCCCTTAAATTATTCATTGGGTAGAGCCCCAATAAACTCACACAGGCTGGCCAATTGCTAAAACAAATCAGTGATTTTTTTTTTTTTAAATTGAGGCTGATCAACACATTTCAGCTTGCAACATCATTCATAAACTAAAAATCAATTATAAAACAGTTTTGACCTATTTACTGGATATCAAAAGAAAATTGATACTTGAGTTTCACATGAATTAGCATAAAAAATCAAACAGTCCCAGTTTCCATTTTTGAAACCAAATGGAATTGAGCCATTGATGTAACGACTCAGTCATATGGGTGAAAAAATGGATCGCATATGAAATTAATGAGAAAAAACAATTATGGTGAAAGCTCTGATGAGATTCACAAATTACAGCAAAATCTGGACTAATGTCATGAAAGGTGATTTTGAGTGTTTGGTGGGGTTAGAAAGGAATCATCATCAGAAGCTGCTCAAGACTACCCAAACCATGACTCCTTACTGTCACCAGTATTTAGTATTATTACTGTTACCTCTTTATGAGTTAACTGCAATTTGTCGTTCCCACTAACATTTGTTTCATTCCCTGAACTGATGAATGATGTAAAACTGGCATCAGATCACTTGGCTCAGATTTTTGCCTAGAAATTCTAGAACTTCTAAAGTGATGAAATAATAGTTTTACCAGAAAAGAGACAGGTCATCAATCAAAATGGTGAAAATATCATTCATCAGAGATTGAATTGTATATAAATAAATTTGATTTGATTAAAAAAAAAACCACTTTTCCCCACACAAACGCATGTGTGCATATGTATGAGTGTGTGCAATATAGGGTTGGGGAAACTGGTTGGCTAGAACTAAACTCTAATTAAATTAGAATATATTCAACTGTTATAAAGCTAAGCAGATTGAAAATGGAGAATTATGAAAAATTAAGAGATACCCATTTTTAATAAAACATGGGAAATGTGCTTAGTTTACAGTTTTAACAGCTTCTGTCTGAAGATAATTTTCCCATGACTTAAAATTTAAGAGATGTAAATTTGGGGAGCAGTAAACTATTGTAATTATGAAAAAAATTAATAAAAAGTTGTTTGATTATTGACAAATATAGAGTATGTAGTAGAGTATGTGTAAATAAAATGTTGAAAGTAAAGGAAAAACATTTTTGTGGCAGATTGCCATAATTCCTTCAACTTAAGTACTTATAAGAAAAAAAATGAAACAAGTTACTTTAAAGGAACATAATCTGTTACTAAATTGTTAGAACTTAAAGTCTAAAAAATTGAATTCACATAAAGGAAAATACTATCTCCTTTTGAAAGATAAAAATTAAATAAAATGGAAAGGGAAAGCAGGAAAGATATAGTTATATAAAACCATGACACAATTAGTAATAAAAACAAACAAAACAGGGTTTATAAATTAAGAAGGGAATTAGTAAAAACATTCTATCATATTTATACAGCCTTGATACTAGTAATAATAATTAATATTTAAAAAAATAAAATACTAATTAATATATATAAAAATTATCAGCATGATGTTATTTTCAACTATGTTATATGTATTCAAGGACATATACTGCAACTAGTGTGCTAAGGTCATCCAGGAATTCTGATAAAACTTTATGCCACGTAACTATAACTTCTAATAGTAAGTATATGATTAAAAATTCAAAAATTAAACTACATAGCTTTTGGTTTAACTTCTTTGTTTTGTCTGCTCTAGGACAATATTATTTTTCTTTCTGGTTATCTTATTATAAATTGAGTAAGATTTATCATTTTTAAAATAATGAGAATATTGAGAAGTGTTTGTTTATACGAACCATTACTTTACGAACTGTATGTGAGGGCCGAGACACACGTCACCTGATTGACTGATACAATAGCGGGAGCAACATTAGAGAGAGAGGATAGGTCCCTCGCCCGGGGCCACCCCGGATCGTGCCAAGCTCTGCACATTAGTCAGACAACATCTCTCACCAGGATCAAAACCAGGGAAAGGTCATTAATGTAGGGAAGGAGGGAACATAAGAGAGTAATGGGTAGAAAATAAGTAAATCTGAGGAGGCTGATTGGAGGAGGTAACTTGTTAAAGAAAGATTATGAAAAGTAAAGAAGAATGGAAGAGGTTAGAAGTATGTGATAATAGAGTGAATTTAATGAACCATACATGGAAACTAACAAAGAAAGAATGATGAGTAAATAATACAATAGAATCATAATTATAAAAGAAAAATTAATTCAAATTTTTTTGAGTTGTATTAAAGATTATTGTAAACTTATTATAACTAAGTAAACTTTCTGTTTTAATAAAAAGTGAGGAGTTCAAAATTAGGATAATAATCTTAAAATCCTCAGTAAGGATACAGTTTACTAATTATTTTAAAATATGTTTGCNTTTTTTTTTTTTTTTTTTTTTTTTTTTTTTTTTTTTTTTTTTTTTTTTTTTTTTTTTTTTTTTTTTTTTTTTTTTTTTTTTTTTTTTTTTTTTTTTTTTGTGAAACCAAATTCCCTTTATTTCCTGAATTAGAAAAGCAATTTTTAAGCAAAGAGATTTTAATAACAGATAAAAAAATTGATGAAGTTTCTAATTAATTCTCATTTTTCTCATATGAAACTTTTAAACATAAAAAATCTCAACTTCACAATCACATATTTTGTCAAATAAATTATACATAAAAGTTTAACAGAAGAATTGCATGTAATTTCAAATTAAAAGAGAAAATATAGTATGAAAATAATAATTAACAATGAAAAAGGAATATTTTTTTCTCAAAATCTATTGGGATATGTACAAAGCTCTAATTTTTTTACCCTTTTTAAATCTTAAACCGTCTTTTAATTAATTAGGTTAATGGAGGTGGGGCCCAATTCTAAGCACTGATGGCCTACCCAGGTTTAACACAGTGCTATGGTTAAAATTGGAGATGAATGTTAAAACTATGCCATGTAAGAAAAACAGTGCTAGACACTAATGCTCCCCCCCCCCCCCCAACCTCAAATAATTGTGAGGCAAAAAACCCCAAAACTAACCTTTCCATGTATGGTTTTACACTTTCTACAGGCAAGGGAATAAGGAGAAGTAATATACGGATATTTTTCAATTTATTATTGAAGTATTATATTACTTCAGAATAGTTAGGAAACTGAAGTGCACTTCTGTTTATGTCAATGGTGAGGAAAGTTAATAAATTAAACAGTCACAGTAGTGCCACCCTTGGATTTATGATTTATGGTAAACTAAAAGGAAAGGTAAATCATAAAGGAACCAATGATCTCTACATGAAATATAAGTATAATTCTTAGGTATTTGCTTCTCATAGCCTCACTAGTACAAGTAGTAATGTGATCATAAATGAATGACATGTATTACTTTTTTTTATATACTTAATTGTAACTGCTCTACAATCGTATATAATGCTTCTAAGCTTATATAAAAAAACTTTATATATAAAAAATTATTTAACAAAAAATAAGATACAAAAATTTTAAGACTAAGAAAAATAGGTGAAAATTCACTCATTCATGAGCACTTATAGACTATTTGTAGGGGTGGGGCTATAAGAAACAAAACCTTACATTTAATATAGACATGATTTTACCATTCCGTTGTGGTTAGCAAACCTCTGAGTACTCTGCTTTCTCTTATGGCAGAAGGTTTCGTAGACTAAAACAAACAACTTTCATTCAAGAAACAAAAGAAGAAAAAAAAAAAAAAGAAAAAAAAAACTATATAATGACCGAGAAAAAGTATGTCAGACCATTAATTATGGTTAGTCAAATTTTGTGAAAACTTCAAGGAAAAAATGAGAGTTTACCTTCTACAAAAAATTTTAACTCCTTAAAAGATAATTTAGTAGTGAAAACTAAGAAATTGGTCGAATATTATTATTTAAAATAGCCGTAAATAGATGTATTATGTATGTAATGGCCAAGAAAAGTATTTTAAGTTACACATTAATTAAAACATGTTTTAAGTGTCAAATTACATATTATTAAAATAAGATTTGTGGAAACAAGAGTTTTTTTAAAATTTGCTTTTTACATAAAGATACGATTGAGGAGAATATAAAACAATAAGTTAGAAATGTTATTAAAATTGATACTATTTTTATTGAGAAACAATTATTAAACTGGGTTGTACATTTTTATGCTCCCATGAATCACAAAGTTACAAAAAAGAAAACAATCACATATAGAAAAGTTAAAAAATGAAAAAAAATATAAATGAATATCAAGTTTAATGTACAGAGAGGAATGGAATAACCTCCAGTGTGTTTAGCACCAGAGGAGAGTATGTCAGGGAACTGGTGGCGACCTAACTTTCTCTTCAATTGCATAACAAAGAAACAGCTAATAATACAGCTTTTCTCACATGTAAGGACAACAGGATTGAAAAACTCGAAGTCCTGCAATTTATTTAGCAAGAGAAATTTCAAGCTGATAATTTATTTTTAGATTTTAATAACTGGACCGTTGCAAGTGACATGGCTAGCGATGAAATGTTTATGGCAGCACAACAGACACCTCAAGGTGAGCTGAAATTTTATTTCTTCATTGCTTTGAACTTTTTCAATTGTTTTTGGAGTATTTGAAATTTTGCCATGAAAAAATGTGTTTGCTTTGTGAATAATTCATTTGGAATGGTGTTAGTATTATTGTTTTGGTGATAGGTAAGGGCAGGTTTTAATCTGTCCCAGCCTTCTCCAATTGCATGTTTGCTTTGCTTATTTCGTCCTTCATGGAATTTATTCCTACCTATCTTTTTCCTTAAAATATTATTAATGGAAATAATTGTTCTTTTGAAAATTGTATTTATGTCATACGCATGTTTTCTAAATATGTTATATATGAAGGTAACTTTTATTTTAACATATATCTCCCAGTATTATGAATAATTTCTGATGAGAAATAATTTTTGTTGATTTTTCTCTTCCTGCTACATATGGGTAAGTGAATACTTCTCAATTCATCTTTTTAGCCCTTAATGACACCTTTTAGTAATGCGTAAACATATTTTACATTTATATGTCTAATTACATTGGCTATAATTGTACTTTTAGTAGCTTAGTTTTTTTTTTTTTTTTTTACATGAGTGTGTTTAAGTTTGATTTTTTAAATTTTTTTGATAAGACTTTTTAATATTACTTTTTTGTTGCAAANTCTATACAAATATAAAACAGTTCTTCTTCCAGAAAAAAAAAGAAAAAAAGTTAATTCTGTTATATTAATATAAATTAGATAGCATAAGAAAGCAGTGCGCCCCATTTTCTTATTTAGATAAGTATCAAAAAATAAGAAGCTATGTAGAGGGAGACATAGTATTAAATTCAAATAAAAAGTATATTTTATGCAATTTATAAAAAAAATCATTCAATATTTATCTACCAAAATAAACAAATACATTGATTGAAATAAGCATTTAATACTATTTCAAAGATGAATTTAAGATATATTATTTCAGATAAATAATAATCTTTTCATATCATTAACTAATTTGGGGAGATTTAAAAAGAAAAAAATGGTTGTTCTGCGACATTAAATTGAAAACAGAACCCTTCAAAAATATTATGAAAAAATCAGTTCATGAACAAATTAATGAATAATTATTAATGCTATGGTTTTATTTATATAATCTACCATCCATGAGATGGATTAATATTTTTAATGTATTTTTAATCCCTTGATTTAATAGCTAAAATTTTGTGAATGATTAATCAACTATGCCTTGTGAAACAATTCAAAAGCCATCTTAATAAACAAAGTTCATTTTTTCTTTACAAAATAGGAAAAAAAAATTGGACAATATTGCAATCAAAATTACATAACAATTGATATGAGGCAAGCTAGGGAAACAGCATCATAAGACCTAAGGCACTTCTCATCATACCTGTCACTAAAAACTTTCTCTAACGGAAAATTCCCATTCCCAACCCACTTGGAGCTGTGTGCTATGTAACCATATTGCATTAGAATAACTGCAGAAACAACAAAGGGAGTAAAGGTACATTTTTATCCCACAAGCATTTTTAAAATACTGCATTCATATTAGCTTTATTAATTTTAAACCTTTATTTTTCAGATGAGCCAAAACATAAAGCAAGTGGTGGCCTGATAAGCTTCAAATTAATATTAGAAAATAAAAGAAAGGGCAAAAGCAGAATTAAGGATAAAATTAGGAAAAATAAAGGATATATGTAAAAAAAGAAAAAAAAAATATATCAACTGCTATAACTCATTTGAGCCAGTGGAAATTTAATAATTGGATTGAAATAATACAAATTATTAATTTACTTTGAAAACAACAAAACAATTTTTATAAATAATTTCCAGTAGCTCATAAATCAATAAAAATCATTAACAAAAAAAAAAAATAACTTAGAATTTTTTAGTATACTTACCTTATTAATAACAAAAAAAAAGAGAAGTAAATAGAAGAAATACTATTACAACTTTTTAATTTACTAATATTACACTGATACTTTAAAATATTACTTATAAATCAAATGATGAGAAACTAAGCTAAAAATAAAAATTCAATGCAAATTAATTAAATTAAATCAGTGGAACAAATAGTTGCTCATAAAAATTTCAAACCAAAATAAGAACGGCTCACCTTTATACTTGGGTACGAACACTTTGATATCTTGAGGAATATTTTGGTAAAATTCAAGCTCTCTGGGATTTAATGGTTTGCAGATAGTTCCTTCATCCAGCAGTAACAGCCGAGTATGACCACCAACCTAAAAACATCGAAAATATATTTCATTACTATGTTTCATGAATAAGATTCATCATTAAATCTTTGTAGTTAAAAAATAAGTTATGAGAGTTGAACAATCTCTTCAAATGAGAAGTCTAGAATAATGATTAATCTAGAAGATGCAGAACTAGCTTCCTGAATTAGGTTCAGATTTGGTAATTGAAAGTAATTTTTTCCAGTGTGCTGAAGTTTGAAATGTACCAGACCAGACAAATGTTGAGGAGACCATAATAACAAAGATTAGTATAACTTCTGAAAAGACTGCCAACAAAATAGATAACTGAAGTATCTTTTATGTAAATATAAAGATGGGTTTGTAAGAGAAGAACATGTACCAAACTCAGCTTAATGGCCTCATATCTTGAAAATTTATGGATCACTCCGGCCTTTTTAGTAGGTCAAATAATTCCTCCATTTTTCCAGAGAGTTGGTTTTTGTTCTTGCTTCCCAGCAGAGACAGAAAGATAAAAGAATTTGATGTTCAGTTTCTAGTTAAGTCAGTATGAGGCAGTATGTACATGATTAGATTTGAAAAAGAAAATAAAAAAGTGGCAATAAGAACAATACTTCCAATTAAATTAGTTTTTAAAAGAATACTTATATAATTTCCTTCTAGCTAGAATAAGAATATTAACATTATATAATTTATTTTGGCAGAGTTATAATCAACTCTAAATAATTTAGAGTTAATAATTAATTTATTAACATTAAATAATTTAGTTAAGCAAAGTTATACAATAAGAATACAACAATTCTTCATACAATTTATTTTTATTTTATGCTGAGCTCTTTCTAGTGCCTTATATTCAGAGCCCAGACACCATGGTAAGAGTTGTCCTGGAGTATCTCCAAATCCCAGATTTTATAAAGAGAAATGATTGTGACTTTTACATCCATAAATTAAAAATAAGGGTTCAGATAAACCCCCATTCCCAATTCATTCACTATGTAGCTCTTAAAGCTATTTTTTCTATCAATAAACTATTTTGGGTTGCATTTCATTAGTCTAAACTTAATATTACGCCTTCTTACTTGTTTCTCACTTGATATTTCAGTAACCATTATAAGCATGGTCCTTTTTGTTCCTTTCCAAGCTGATCCAGAAGCTTCTGTTCTTCTAATAGATGGGTTAGGTTTTAGGTGAAGAAGGGATGACAATAAAGAGCAGGGAAAATCTTAATAAATTGTTGAAGAAATTAAAGAACAATATACTTTGCATACATCTCAATTGTATTCATACACTCATAGATATGTTATTTTTAACGTAAAATCTAAGTGGCTGCAGCAGCAACCCAGTATACTCTACATGAGAAAATAAATTTTAAAAAACAATCTTTTTCTTTTAGGAAAATAAACTAAAAACCTAAAAAGCAATTTTTTTTCATGATAAATCCTTCAGAAATGATTATTAATAAAATTACAAACCAAGAGCTATGTACAAGTTTTACCTGATTGTTCAAAGGAAGGAGGGATACTTCTTTGTCATTGTCACCAACCATAAGTTGCTCAAGTTGTGTGCATCTGTCAAGCTCTCCCATACCCCAGTCTCCAGGAAGGTACACCATCCCGAGCGCCAGTTTCTTATTATAGTAGTTCTCCTAAGGAAAAAAAAAAAAAAAAGGATTAAAATCAATGAAACAGAATAATCATTTAATTATGAGATACCAATTAATATGCAGATACCATTAATATTGTTTATTTTTTAAACTATAAGAAGTTCAATGAAAGAGGCAAACATGTTATAATAATATAGAAATACAAATATTTTTGTTATTTTTTAAGCAACAAAAAAAATGTTACAGGTGATAATGAATATAAAGAAATATTCTTCTTCAAAAACAAAAGTAAGTTTGGCACACAGACGTTTTATTTTAATAAAATCTGTTAATAATGCTTATAAATGTTGATATTTTAAAAATAATTTTAAATAATATAAAGAAACGGTATTATTTTCATTCAGACATAAACACACACTTAATTATAGGTTTGAAAATTTAGTCCTGAGAAATTATCTGGAGCTATATAAATAATAAATTATGATGGATTATTTTATATTATTTAACTCAGGGTTTTTTTATTTATTTTCCAGGCATTTAATTATTTTCTGGGCTCTTAAAGATAGGCTTAAGGCAATTTGTTAAAAACCTTTTTGGTTAAGTACAGGTATAATGTATCTACAGAAAATACATTAAAGATTATTTTTACTAAACACAACATTCTTCAGTGGCACGTGTTTTTAAAGTAATAATTTTTACATCTCTTTCCTAGGGGAAAATAAATATATAATGTTATATGTTCTTAAAATTATAATTTTTTTTTTAGAAGTACTAAATTAAAAAACTAATTATCAAATTAATTCTAGCTGAGGATGAAATAAAATATGCAATGAATATATATTTACATTCTCATCACTGCATATATTATATTTATATGAACATGAATATAAACTATAATATGCAGTAAAATATGTATTTTCTCTACAAATATATATTTTCTACTAAAATTATCAGCTATAATGAGCTAAATTCAGGAGCTCCTCAACGCTTTCAACAGCCATTACTTTTTAATTTCCCCATTATTATATATTGATGTGATAGTTAAATGTTAAAAGATGTTTTCCCCACAATTACTTATTTTACCTTTAGACATTTTCGGCTCCAATAATTCCAATAATCTAAGTCTATGCTGTCACAATTCTATATTTTTTGTATAGAGGTAAACTCCCCTTCCTCTTTTCTGATTACAATAAAAATTAGTTTATTCAAAGGTTTGCAATAGAAATCCTAAATACCTAATTTGGTTTCTATGTTTAAATATAAGGACCCTACCCCCCTTGAAGTTACACTCTTAAATATCTTCCTTAGAATGTGCTGATTTGAAAAATGTAATTAATATAAGTAAAAGATTACCATTTACATTTATTATGTTCTCTACATTTTTGCCCTATGCTTATAATAATTATGGTAATTAGATTTTTAATTTTTTTTTTTTGTCTTGCTTTAAACTCTCCTCCACCAACTAGATAGATTTATTTCATTAATAAATACACTGAATTGTTTGCAAGATAAAGCTTAAATGCCGAATTTGGCTGCGAAAATGTGTGATTGTTTAAATTTCATTAATGATCATTTTTGGTTTCTAGTAGGTAGGATCGAAAATGAAGAAAATATAAGATAAAAATATTCCGAAAATCATTCATTAGAATTCCCTCGAATTCTTCTTCTAAAATGGCCAATAATTTTTTCCTAATATTGATGCATTGACATAACGATACCATACCGTCTTTTAACGGCTGCCATCTAATAAAGTGAATTATTTTTTTTTTTTTAAAGTTTGTACCAGGGGCGCCAGGCTAGCTCAGGGGATCCGTACGGGTCTCGCAATCCTGACGCCGCGGGTTCAAATCCCTCCCAGGTCAATCTTTTATTTATAATATAGAAGCTTGGCCTGAGCCATGGGTGTTTAAAATGGGGTGGCAACCTGTAGATAGCCCCTCCCTCCAATGACCCTAAGTGGTTGCAAGGGAGGCTAACACAGNGACATTTTCCAGACGAAGGACTCCAAGTTCCTGATGAATGCTTTTCTAAAGCCAATTTGATCCTTCCACAGGAAAGAGGGAGTAGGACTCCATTTTTTTGAGGGGTGGATTTCCATCCTCTGTATTAGCCATTGTGGTTGCCCACCTTCACAATTTCTCTTCTTCAGATATATATATATATCGATTTTAGTGACCTCTTTTCAAGAACTATGGAGGCCAAGACCGCAGGAAGAAGATAATTAATAGCAGCAGCGATCACGTAAACTCACAAAACCGATTTGCAGATCTATTAGCTCATTCGAGATAAGTAGCCATGGGAATCAGGTTTTTTTTTACGTCATCGATCGAAATATATGAAGAGACAAACCATCTATTGAAGCTCGGCAGGGTTGGCAGGGGAAGCCATTAAGCAGGGAAATAGCACTGACGAAGTGGATTTCACGGAGTAGAAGGCTAATCTCACTCACCTTGAAGCGCCCCCACTTGGGAGTCTCCAGTGTTGTGCCGCGGTGCTGCATCCTTCATGGGACATCAGACTCCCTGGCCAGACCATCCTCCATGGGGACTGTTTTCTTTCTAGCGGCCGAATAATAATAATAATAATAAAGCCATTTTAAAACTGGACCTCAAATCGAATCATCCAAGTTAATACAATTTTAAATTTGACATAGAAAAACGATAGAGTGCTATGAATGCATGTATAGAGTATCTAAAATACAGCTGTTAATTCGAGGAAACAACAATTATATATAGGATGTATCTCCTTGTTGGAAGGGAATCAATAGAGAAACACATGAAGAAGAGTTTTCAATTCTCTTTGCATTCTCTCACTTTGTACAGAATAACAATTTGTCTATTGTAAGGGATCTTTATTGTTCTATAGGCTCTTGTTTCATTTGATAACCTTATCATAAAATCCGTTGCAATGAGGAATTAATTTCCAATAAGGGATCCGTTTATTAATTCTCAATCTGTAGGCAGTACAGCTGTGACTGCCGATGAGTTACCTGCCACATTAATCTGCTAACTTTTGGTTAGTGGTGTATTACACATAAGACTCAACTATATCAGGACGCAGGTGATTTTTATGCGCCTAGCAGATGACATATTGAACTTGCAGGAAATAGTTCCCCATACTTTTGGATTACTTCCCAATAGAAAAGATATTGGAGATTAATCCTCCAGGAAATAGAGCATAAGTGTTATTTGGGTCGAGAGAGGCGACGGGTAAAGGCGAGTTTACATACAGATACACAAGAACAGGACATAAATAGAACACAGGTCATACTTGAGACTTCAGGAACACTACAACACTTGTAGAGAACCCGATCAGAATATTATATTTCTAGTGTTCGCTTACTATTCTCACTTCCCATGATGTGATTCACTGTACATCAAGGAGGTGATTAATTCGAACAGCTGATAATGACGATAAGGAAGGCTGTTCACTCAGACTACAATAAGTTTATCATAACTCTCATCTCTTAAATACTTGCCATTGGGCGTTATAAAAAGAGTATATGAATATAAAATTGAATGAGATTGCTTAGTGAAAATTCACGGGGACTATATTTGTGGCTCAGTAGGTTTCAATATTATTCACAAACCAATGTACATGTAAGCATTTGATTGACTAATTTAATTTCACATTAAGCTGGACAAACAGAACTTTAAAATCTTAATTACACACCTCCCCCCAAACTAGTTTCATAATTTTTGAAGATCTATTCTTCACAGGTGAAATTAGAACATGCTATATCTTAGATAACTTTTATTAGTCTTAGATAACTTTAACTCTTATTTCACCTAGTAGCTTATCTATGGGAAAAATTTTTTTTCGAAAACTATTTTTTTTTTTTTTGTTAACTAAGCCTTTAAACCAAAAGAACTATAAAAGTATGCTTAATAACAGCAAACTTTCTCCACAAACATTCATAAGAAATGTATAAAAGGCATTTTCATAGGAAATTTCAAATACAAAAGTTTATCAACAATAAAGCTAAGGAATTCGCCCGGTTTGTTCAGTTCCAGAGAGACTATATTTAAAAAGGCTATTCATTCCATAGGGGCGCCACGGTAGCTAATGTCTTGCAATCCTGGCGCTGCATGTTCAAATTCTGCCTTACTGATAAATAAAAGCTTGTCCTGAGCCACGGATGTTTAGAATGGGAGAGCAACCTGTAAATGGCCCCTCCCTCCAAGACATTAAGTGGTTCAAAGAAAGACAACACTTAACAATAAAATAAAATAAATCTCTCCTTAGGAATTATTTTGTAAATAATTATGTATTGAAATAGAATCTACCTTAGTCTGGAATAATACATATTGTTTTCAAGTGATCTCAACCAGTCAATTAAGAGCTACACCTATGCTTATTATTTTAACCTTTTTAAAAAGTAGTTGAAATAAACCTATGTTTATAAGTGCGAAGAATTACAAATTGAATACAGGTAATAGATATAGAACTTATTGAAAGTTACAATAACACTGCTAAACTAGAAAATTAATTTGCATACAGAATATTTTTATTCTAAAATTTTTAAAGACAAAATTCACCATACTCACTAGCTCCTAGAACCAGGCGATAGAGGGTGGCGAGACACGAGTTTACATATTTGCCGTGGGCCTAAGAATCTCTGCATAAATACAAACCCCAAGAACATATGGACGGGGGAGGAAGGCGAGACAGCTCTGGTCCGGTTATCCATACAAGGGTGACAAGTCGCGTCATTTTCCCGGTGATTGGCGAATCGGCGAGGTAAGTCCGAGGACTCACAAGTAGGTCAGCTCGCCTCCGACCGAACGACCCTAATTTCAGACTGACCTAATCACTGCTCTTCATAAGGGACCCGAAATGTTAAATAATAATCTGCAATTCCTTACAACAATAGCTCACTCCTTATTTGAAAAGAATGACAATGAAATATAATAAAATACAAGGCTTATCGAGGCTTTTAGAAAAACTTAACAATACAAATTATGAATAATGGAAAATAATCTGAAATAGATCAGGCTTAATAACGGTTAAATAATACAACAAGAGAACTTAACGAACTTGTTTCTATTCAGTAGCAATTGAAAAATAAATAAAACATCAGCTGGATTGAGAAAGTACTGCGCTTAGTTCGGACAGAGCTTATTAAACTTACGTTTCATAATCCTGGGAAAAGGGACAAAAAAAGTAATATTCCAATACTTTTTTAAATTCTCTTTATTAGTCTTAAGATATCTGTTTTGACAGACTATTCAATAGGTGACTATTGCATTTTTAACATAATGCGACAAGTCTTCAATATTATGTAAGTAGGAGAAAGATAATTGGATAAATTGAGCTAGATGTTGCTTTAATAATATTATAACTGAACTTCTGGAAGTAGAAGGAGTTCATGTTCTAACAGCACAGAGTAGAAAGTGTCGCTGGCTCCCCCCAAAGCAATCCAGCAGTTAGGAAAACAACTAGACTAGAAATCCTGAAAAATCTGCAAAGAACTAACGCAAGATTCGAGAGAAAATGATTTGCCCCGAAACTTATACGAGAGAAAGCCACATATCTAACCCTATCTTTCACGAGGGAGTTCCCTAGCTTGAGACAGTTCCCCAGTAAGACGCGGCGGCGCAGGGGATGCGTATGCGAGTTGTTCAAGGGCACAGGGGAGGTTCTTGACAGTTCTAACAAAGGGAGACACAAGGCCCCACTGCAGAACAAAGAACCCTCACAATGCCGCGACCAGATAACAACCACGTATGTCTTTATACCTCTCATGGCCTGTTTCAGCTTGAATTCTAACTCCGATTTCTCGCCGCTGATTCAAATTAAAACCACAATAACAAAGCCCCTGTAAAAGGCTGTCACACAACGAGCAGTGCAAACTAAACCAATTCCCCCAAAATGCTACTTTAATATGTTGCGTATTTTATTTGTGTTACTAGTAAGTAATTTATGAAAGAATTTGTATTAATAATTTCGAGTAATATTAATATAATTCATGAAACGAAATGTTAATTGACACACTTCCCTAGATAATTGATTGAATATTCGCCTAGATAAAACATAGATCAGAATTAATTTTTGCAAAATTTGAAAATAAACAACTTTAAATTTAAATGGTTATTTTCACTACCAATGAATATAGAACTATCATACCTTCTATTATCCGTCTTCATTGATTTCTGCAAACCATCTTCTGAAGATGGTAAGACGGATAATAGAAGGTATGATAACTTTAAATTTAATTAAAATCTAATATAAATAAATAAAAAACTTTTGTTAAACATATTTCATAAAATAAATCAAGGATGTCGTAGATATTAAAGATTTTTCTATAGTCATACCTCTTTTTTTTTCTTTTTTTTTCATCAAATCAAGAACTTGAACTAAGAAACAAGAAAGTTATTTTCGAAAAATGTAGTTTCGTAAATATAAATTGACACCGGATTCATGGAATGTTGCAATGGAACAAGTTTGATCATCATCGCTCTTGGTTTTCCTACTCCTTTGAAAATCTCAAAATTGTACCTTTCCATTAAACACAAGAGCGATGGTCGCGCAACAATATGAAATAGGGATGTTTTCCCCGACATACGTTCTACATCCTTTCAGTTTATTTTCTCTCATTGGTTACGTTTCTTCCTCTTAAAACAGGAGTTTTTCTTAACCATCTTAATATTTAAGAAGTCTTTGCACTTTTAAATGTCAATATCAGGAAGAAAAAAAAAAAAAGGAATCTATTAGAGAATCAGGAATTAGGAATCTATTACACTATTATCAACACATAACCGGAAAGAAAAGGAAGCTGTACTTTTTTTCTGTGTCCCCTGTTTTGTAACTACCTTTTGTATGTCTGATTATAATTATAAATATAATCCATAGGGGCGCCACGGNTATGTCTGATTATAATTATAAATATAAATATATTTATATTTACTTTATTTAAACATTATAAATGCCTGACGAAGGAAATTAGTAAGTGAAGATTTACATAGGGACTCTGCTTAAGAATAACCATATGTGTAACAAGCAACAATCACTGAACTTCTGCAGAAAAAGAAATAACTTAGGTCAGTTTGTGTGCTGTCGATGACCAAGATAGAGATTAATTCATTTACAACACGCAATGTTGAAAAAAAAAAAAGAAAAAATAAAGCTGTGAATGGGAATCTCCGAGACGTGCCAAAAGATAATCTGAATAAAATACTTTAAAATAGAATTTTTCTGGGGAAGAAAAGTAAATAATCTATTTAAAGACTTAAGAAGAAATAAATAACTAATTTAAGATGTCGAAATTCAAATAAATGTATAGAACATACTTTATAAGGCATTATAACAGCTTGTAGCAAATACCATCTAAATTAGAAGTATAACAACTGTCTAGTAGAAGAGAATTACCCTAGTCACTTTGACTTGGCACTCAGTACCTGCGCTCAAAGAAGTAAAACAAATAAATAAAACCTATACTGCCAGAGAGGAAAGGTGTATTGTTTTCCGGCAGGTATAGAGGAGCACTGAAGTAAGGCGTGGTGAGTCTTCCTCATGCCGATGGGAGGAACACAGTATTTCAGTCCTGCGGACCAGGATCCTTGCCAATATTGTACGGAACGCCTTTTTTCGGAAGGCACTCAATGAAGCAAGGACATACTCCCCCACCCCGCTGTTTACTCCCACCACGGCACGATCTGCAACATATACTTTTCAAATTGGACCGAGTATCATACTTTCTCGTAGACGAACGCTGGGGTAATAGAAAATGAGATGTAAGTAAATCACTTTTGAAGATCACTGGAAGCTGGTATTTAGATTTAGGGTTGCATTCAAATTAAAACTAAATAGCAAGTATCAGCAAAGAACAGCTTGAAAAATAATAGAAATTTCTTAAATACTAATAGTTTTTAATTTTGCTCCAAAGATAACCAAATTTGTAAATAAATATAAAATGAGCTATCTCATTAACATACATACGGAAAGTAACAGGACAAGAATACAAGCTTCAGGATTTTATTAAATAGATTTTAAATTTTATTTAGCTTCGTATAAATAAAATTTAAAATCTATTTAATAAAATATCATGTAATATTCTGACTCTTCTAATTAAGAAAGAATATTCATAAAAGCTTCAAAGTCAATTTATCATACTCGCTATTTATGAATTTACATAACAAAGTGATACAAATAAATGTCTAGATTAAGTAACAACACAACGCAATAAAATAGTTATCGCAAATGCGATTTTTTTTCCCCCCAAGGTTAGTAAGATTTGGAGTTACCTATAGAGGAAGAGGCATCACAAAATTCCCTTGGCTGAACCGCAATCAATTATATAAGTGAAATTAAATTAATTATAAAAAAAAACTTTTAATGAGATTAAAATTATTAATGAATATATGTGGTATTATTTTTAGGCAGTGCGTTAATAGATTGATAGATAGATATGCATTTGTTTAGGCGATAAACATCTAGGTTAATAAGCCCTTACAATTACGAGAAATACCTATTCTACAAATTATAAGAAATAATTATACTGTCCTTAATAATTATACTAGTTAATTGTTTAAATTTATTTACACTATATAAAAATCATAATTTCACACTAACAATGATATTAACATTGAAACAACAACAACTAATATAATATATNATATTTACATATATATACACTTATTTGTATTATTTATATTTTGTTAAATAGGTTAGCATCCTTTAACAGATCAATAATTGTATTACTAGATTCTGATGAGTCACTTAGTATGGCAATTGCATTTCTAGGTACGCCATGCTTGTTAAAATACTTGTTGAGTGCTGAGCACTCTTCAAGAATGTGTTTGACAGTTAGAGGTTCCTTACAACTTTGACACGTAGGGTGAGCTTCTTTATTTCTTAAGTGTACATGGGTTAAGTTTGTGTGACCAATCCTCAACCAAGTCATCACCACCTCTTATCTCCGATTACCCCTTTCTGAGCTTCTCCAGGATCTGGTTGTCAGCTTTATTCTTCTCTATTTATTCGTTAGTGGAATTTCAGACCACATAGATTCCCAGTTTTCTCCTATTCTTCTCCTCCTAAGACATGATTTTAGGTCACTTATCTCATAAATATTTATAGGAGGAATGGTTATCTTGGCTGCATAGTTTCCTGCTATTCCTGAATGTGAAGGAATCCATAAAAACTGTACAATTTTGTTTAAATTGCCCAAAATTTCAAGATAATTTTTTATTTTGTTGTAAGCCCTGTTTTATTATCATTTTGAAGTGCTTTTAAGGCAGACAAAGAATCAGTACGAATTAGAAATTTATTGTTGGCTCTGCTGATTGCTTCATGTAATGCTGAGGCGATTGCTTGCAATTCCGTTGTGAATATTGTTGAATACGTGGACTACTTGTATTTTTTAGTTATTCCTTCCTATATAATTGTAGAACCAACGCTGTCATTGTCTTTAGAGCCGTCAGTTTAATAGATTGAGTATTGACGAGTATAACAACTGAAATCACTTTCTGTTCTCTTTCCTCCGTGAAACGGATAAATTATATTCAGATTCAATCTTAGATTAAGATTTCATGTTTTATCGATAATTTTTTACTAAAAATACTCCGCCTGTTCTTAACTGAAAAGCTCATTAAAAAGAATCTAAATATAGATATTATATTTTTCTATCGCACGGAAATCATTTGATAATGTAAGACGGATATAGTCTGAAAGGCGCTTAGAAATGAAGACTGTAGATCAGAAAAGACACGAATAAATAAAATAAATACATATACATACACATAAACGTAACACTTCTTCTTTTCAATATTATTGTTTTGTTTTTTTTTAAATTTGTTTAAAAACATTAATGTTTTGAAGCAAAATTATTTATGCTTGCTTTATTTTTTTCTGTAAGCACCGATCATACTCTTTCCAAAAAAAGGGAGTTTCGCTAAACTATCAGAATGTTCGACCGAGCTATTGATAAAAACGCTAAAAACAAAATATCAGGTTTAAAAAAAGGCATAGCTTTAAGATATGATTATATATTGGATGGTATATGACTTAGGATTTAGTGTAGTAAAGATAAGCAGACAATAATTTTTACAACAGTGACATTCTGAATGCAAATACTAGCTATTTCGTAAATATTCGAGAAAATTTAGTGAATTTTTTGAAGAGAATAAAAGAAAATGTATTCCCTTACATTATTTGCACATTAAAAAGCTTAATAAACAAAATCTGTCTCAGCAAAACCTGAGGATAGTTGCCATGCTGCAACTTTTCAAGACATTTGACACCCTGAAACTTTTCCGAGATTAACGCATGGATTTGAATTATCTTTCTGTCACACAAGACTGTAAAAGGATATGACAAGACTGTTCCCCTACAGTGGATATGAAGGAGTCGAAGCAAAAAAAAAAAAAAAAAAAAAAAAAAAAAAAAAAAAAAAAAAAAAAAAAAAAAAAAAACAATATTTACTTGTTCGCGGGACAGAAAGTAAAAGCGATTGGACAGAATTTATTCAGTGAAGTAAAGTTATTTTATTCTCTAGAGGGGTTACCAGATTTGATTTAGGAAGCCCTTAAAAGGTTATAAAGTGACTGGGTTTTTTGCTATAGTTCGGATGGCTTGCTGCTAAGTTGATTGGTTATAAAGTTAACAAACTTTTCTAAATATATGATTCACCCAATTAAAGAGGGAACTTTGTTGTTGAAATATTTGATTCTGTGTACGAGTAACAGACGCCAAGAAAAGCGAAGAAATGAATTTCCCGAAGCGTAAATTATGAACTTAGCGGCCTAGTAGCCTTTGTCAAACATAGTGTTGTTATCAAATGACATTTAAAAACAACATATGTGCCATTTGCTGCTCGTGTGTCGCTTTTAAATGTCATTTGGAAGGCTTAGTTCGTTATTGAGCGACATCATATGAATAGGAGTGGGGATTAATTGAAATGTGAAGGGGGAATATATATCATTTTTTGCATGTAAATTTCGGTAAAATGTTCATGATGAAAAATGAGTAATGAAACTCAACATGTATTTCTTTAGCCATAGCGAAATTTAAAAATGGAAAGTAGGGGTTTAAGGTTTATTTTTACGGATTATAAGCCGAAATTATTTGTTTTCTGAATGAAATTTGTATGTGTCACTATTAAATATAAAAAGGAAAGGTAAATTTCGAGGTTTTACTTTATTATTTTTTCATATAAAGTATTTATTAAATTCTGTTAAAATAAAATACAAATTTAATTTGAATACAACGAAAAACAAGAAGAAAAAATTAATGACAATCGCACGGGGAGAGATGACCAATGACACCACTCTCAATTACGGCGGGTAATTTCTTTATCATGTTTTATTTATGTATTTATTCATTGCAACTGAGCACTTTGTACAACTATGATCAGAGCTTAAAAATCTCCCTGTTTCGGTGATGTTTTTTTAAATTTTGAAAGGAGCCTAAAACTTGGAAAATATTGTCAAATACACATGATATTTGTTGATCAATTCTTATACTTAGAAAAAAAGGTTGTCGTAGGAGAAAACTGATTTTAAAAAATCTGAATACTTCATAGGGATTGGCCGATGAAGAAGGAAGAGAAGCACAATTATTGACATATATAAGGAGTCTGGTTTTGGACAGCTCGGGAGGGAAATGCCGACACAGACCGTCTTCGGCGGGAAGGTACGTGCTGATGGCACGGCACTGCAGTGTAAGAGCACATGACTTGTGGGGCGAGACGTGCGGGGTCACAGGTACGGGTCGTTGGCAGTACCCTGTCTGCCCCACCATCCTCGCCTTACCAACACCCTGACAGAGGGAGTGGAGGCTCTGAATCACCCCGTGTCGAAAGCCCAGACAAATATCACTTGAATCAATACTTGCACCTGACTCATCTCTCATCC
Source organism: Oncopeltus fasciatus (assembly GCA_000696205.2). Lineage (NCBI taxonomy): Eukaryota > Metazoa > Arthropoda > Insecta > Hemiptera > Lygaeidae > Oncopeltus > Oncopeltus fasciatus. Next base: position 1,009,870 of record KZ806987.1, read on the forward strand.
TCTTTAGAAATATAATCGCTTTTGAAATTATGGAGTGCTCGTTGTAAATTCGTCATCCAGACGGTCGTCATTTCTTGCTCATATTTATGACAAAAGAAGATATCGCAGCTGTGTTAAATTATCAAAAGGCGCATTAACGGCTATCAGGTGGTTTCCATTAGGGAAATAACACTCGAAAGATCTAAGCATCAATCTCGGTGAATATTTGACATGGTAATTTCTATTATTTGTACACTTTGACTGAGCAAAACAGGGAGAGAGAGAGAGAGAGAGAGAGAGAGAGAGAGAGAGAGAGAGAGAGAGAGAGAGANTCTCAGCCCTGACGAAGAGAAAATAAATTCTGGAAACATTGGCCAAGACTAAATTATTTTACAAATTTATTTTACCAAAAATCCTCAATAACCAAAAAGACTTCACTCACTCACACATATGTATTGCTATATATATATATATATATATAGAGAGAGAGAGAGAGAGAGAGAGAGAGAGAGAGAGAGAGAGAGAGTGAGAGAGAGAGAGAACAAAATAAAAAATTTTCTCTTTTTAAGGAGTAAATGTCACTTGAAAAAGAGAAAGAAATATTTAATTGGCATTCAAAGTTAACGATTATGCTCAGTGGTAAATTTTACTCGTAAAGTAGAAAGTGAATTTAGTCAATATCGCTTTATCTTTACTGACGTAATTAAGGAGGTTGAACAACTGAGAGAATGGCTCTGTTTGTTAGTAGATTAAATATATTGTTTTAATTCTGGGGCTTGGTAGTGGTAAATGGCACATGAGCCTTGCTGGTTCAATACCCGCAGAGCACAGTTATTTTTTTTTTTCTGTGGTTCTGTCTGTAACAACCTTGAGGACACTTACGTGAGCTCCTATTGAGAAGAAAAAGGGCGGCTGAACCGTTGTGCGCACATCTTCTCTAGCAGGGCCTTTAGCGGGACTAGTTTTTTTTTTTTTTTTTCAAAATAACTGAGAACGACCAGAGTAGTGACTCTTTAGAAATTCACTGAAAAGGAATTCATAATTATAGAATAGAGCTCACTTGCTGTCTTAAGCAGGTGGATCGAAAAACATTTTCTCACTTTATCCTACCTGAACTAGCTGCTACTTATATTATTTTTATCCCCCTGATGAGAAAAGTTTCCAAGTCTAACAAATTATACGAGTGTGGTATGCATTTACAGGTCTGACGAAAAGCAAATAGAGAGTTCTGCGTCTCAGCAGCCGACCTACCAAAGCAAATATACACAGGAGATAAAAATATTCCTTGTGATCTCCGTACCTAAATGTTCTTCCTGCCTGAGGTAAACATTCCCATAGCTCTTGGGAGCCTCTTGTCTCCTAAATAACACACTGAGGTGGGACTCGAACCTGAGGGTCGAGCGTGAGAAAGAGAGAAAAGATGAATCTCTACAAAGCCAGACACGCAGTATGCATTTCGTGCAATATTCCAAGTTAATAATTAATTAAGTTAAGCCTTAATTTTAATTTTCAAAAACTAAAATGAGAATGATTTTTTTTTTTTCATATTGGTCAGAAGAGGGCTTGAAATTATGGCCGAAATAGTTTCGTACACAACTACGGAAAATAATCACTATTACGTTTTTATTGGAAATAAACCTGAAGCTTAACTCTTTAGAAACCGAAGAAAACTACTCATCAACTTACAGAGATCAATCTAAGATACCATTTTTCTATATGAGATAATGGTTAAGAGGGAAAATTAGTTTAATGAAGATCACCAAAGATTTTACAACATTGGTTGGTATTGGTTTTAGGCATGGTAGCTGGCACTATAGAGAAGGGGAAAACAAATCAGGACCTCTACGAATTAATAAAGGTAATGATTCCCCACCTGCATATTTGTTGATCATTCCTTTCTAGAAGTCCAGAAGTCAAGCAGGAGTACGAGAACCACTATGCCCAGGAATCCTCAGAAGACAAGAAGGCCTTGAAGATAATTGCGGCTAAGGGCTAGGTGCTAGGGGATTTCTTCCTTAAGAGTACATGCAGTGAGGCAGAGTGATGAAGGCAGTAAGAGGCTGGTCCGTCACGAGCTCCAGCCTCCTCCAAAATAGAGAGAGCAGAAATAGGCCTCACAGCTAGGCCAGGAAACCCCTCTGACCTTACAAGTCGCCCTGGAAATGTCCTCTCTCACTTTAGGAGGGGGGGGTCTTCCCAATCTTACAATAATTCCTCGGGAATTCCTGGGGCACTGGGACCTTCACACTTTTCTTCTTACATCCCACACACTTACTTCCAGAAAAAAACACATCTACATACTATAAATGAATAACCTTAAGAAATTCCTGCTAAAAGTATTTAGTTATAGCAATACGAATGATTCATATCTAAAAATCACAAGAAATAGTTCTTATGCAATCAATTAGCTCTAATCTTGGCTTTGATGGGATATAGTATTGATTTGATATACTTATATATATATATATATATATATATATATATATATATATATATATATATATATATATATATATATATATATATNATATATACTTTAAAAAAGAAGTACATTTTATTACAAATGTAATTTTTACTCGACTTTTTTCTTTTATAGAACTTTAAAAAAGCATCCTCGAAATATAAATTGTACTAACAGAAAAGTTAAAAACTGAAGCAGTCAGTAAAGTAAAAGTAAATAAATCAACATGTTGAGAGAATAAAATATTAAATATTAAATGTTGGTATAATGAGAACCACGACTCCCTATCAAAAGCTGTTCAGCCTTAGTAGCAAAGTTTAATGGCTAAATAGGTCTCATGAACAAAATAAAAATAATACATGCTCTCCACTTAAGACTTTTTTGGTCTCTGAAAATATTATAAATTCTTATTCCGTTCCGGGCTTTACCGTGTCGAAAAATTGTTTTTTAACGAATTTTCGCACTTGCATCATGGCTTCTTCAGGGCTGAACGGAGAATTATATAGCTCATTCTCTATTCAGTCGTAAAGAAACTCGTCAAAAAACAACTTTTCGACACAAGGAAGAAGGATTTATAAATATTATACATGTTTACACAACTACTGGTTGGTGTGGAAAAAGATAGTTTGGCAATAACTATAATCTGACGGAGAGGGCCACCTAAAGTGAGCACAGTCAGGTTCTGTACACGTAATAACTATGATAAATATTGATTTTCCGTCTTGAAAATTATCAAATATCGATTATTAAAACCTTGGATTTAATCTAAAAATCTTTGTTTTACACTTGCCACTGAGATATATTTAACAGCTAAAATATATCTTATTTCGCCTACTGAGCAGCGCAAGGTAATTTTCTACAGGCAATTAGAATAAGGTGATTCATTCACGAATACATATATCCAAATGAGTCACAATTCAGGAAAAAAAAAATTGGTACAATGAAGATATAAATAAATAGTCATTAAACAGAAGAATAGTTTAAGATATTCGCCGATGTTTCAACATCTAAAATATCATATCTACTGACATTTGTCAATATATATTTATATGAATGAATATATTTATATTCAAGTAACTCATGAAGTGAAACATACAGATATTTAGTACGATTCATAAAAGATGGATATAAATAAAGGCAAATAACTAATTTGGTCTTAAAAGCGAAAACAGACTGATGAAGTTAATGTCACAGAATACTGGATTTAGGAGTATCGAAATGACTTATGTATGAGGGGAACCCAATCAACCAATTTCCATTCTCAAATATTTTTCTGATTATACCATTCGTAAAAAAAAATATTAAAAACGTTTTAAGACAGACTTAGAAAAGCACATTTAACACCAATTATTTTTGACCATTTTTGTACTGGTCTCTCCCTAAGCCGCTGACTCTGATGCACCCTTCCTCCAGTTTTCTTTGTGTGAGACGCGAAGGTCTTCATCGTACTGGTGAATGTTTCTCGTTCGAAACCACGTTTGATTCTCGTCAAATTCGTGCATCGCCATCATGCAAACTATTCCAAGCCATCATGATGAAGTATATAAGAGAAACGGATTGAACGGAACCTTAAATTGTACTGATCTCTGATAAAAACTCCAAGTCCCTTTCTCTTGGGAACGTACTCAAGGCAGTCCGTCACACAGGTGCTGCGTAATATAAGGCGGTTTCCTATGTAAGCTTATTTCATTAGGGATAGTCAGAAATAAGAGTACAATCTCTACTCTGATCTAGCGAGTAGCATGAAAGATCTATCCCTAATCCACTGGTCGAAAAAGTATTAGCTAACCTCACGACTAAACCACAAGTCACAAAAAATATAATTAAGGCGTCAATGACCCTTTGGTCGACAGGCCCTAAAAAAAAAAATGTTTTTTAAATATTTGTACTCCTTAGCATTTATCACTTTTTATTCAATTTTTTAAATATAATTTTATTTTACTTAATAAATTTCAGTATCTATAATGCAAGAAGATTTTTTAAATTGGATTCTTTCTCGTCTCGGGTGAAGTCTGCCATTAACACATCAACTGTTTTGCGGAAAGATATTCGAATATAAAATTTGATTTTTATTTTTAAAAATCGTCATTATAAAAAATGTCAAAGTTCAAATGTTATAAGAAGTTTGGGTATGCTTGCGTAATCTGATATATGTACACACACAAAATTTTACACAATATTTTTGATTTAGGAACGATGAAAAATTGAAAATAACTTCTAAAAATAACTTGAAAACACGAAAAATACATTTTGAGAATTTTTCAAAAGGCGAAGAAAAAAAGATATATAATTGCGCATCGAAATATGAATCGGATCAGAGAACAGTTACGCAAACAAATGTGAACTCGGGTTATAAAAAATTTCAAGGATATCTTCTCTGATAAGAAACATATCATACCTTCACATTACAGGGACAAAGTACAAAGCAGGCATTATTACTTTTTTCTGCGCGCTTTCGTACTAGTAAAACAATTGTCTGTGGGGAAACCAGAATGTACATATATGTTCAACAAAGTTTCAAATGTGTAATATGTGATTATCTGGTAAATCCGTAATAAAGTCCTAAAAAATATACATATAAGAAGAAACAAAACTGAAAAGGTTGCAACATTTTTTTACCAGTCTTAAATTAACAATACCAATAAAAGCGGATAATGCAAAACATATTAATTATACTCTATAGTAAAATGGGATAATAAATCGTACACTTGTTTTTCTGGGCATATAAACCTACATTAGGTAGGCCAGTTATTTTCTAGTAATACGATCCTAGTAATGACAGTTAATATTGTTCTATATGATCAATATATTATTTCCTAGAAGTTAGTTATTAATTGATAAAATTTATCGGAAAATTATTCCCATTAATCCGGAATTTAATAAAACACAGTGGTGTTCGTAAATTGGAATTTTAAGGCAATTCTGAAATATGGATATTCCACAAGAGAAGAGAAAACAGACGAGGACTCTTGATAAAAGTATATTTTTAACTGAACTTTTTTTTTTTTCTTTTGACCCAGAAAAACGAAAGGTTTCATATATGAAGTGCCAAACAAAACCGCAGTAACGCTTGAAGTGTATTAAATATTCCATTCTTCCACGCACGTCAATATTTTCTAACTTGAAATTACCAAACAATTTATGTTCAAAAGGAGAGTTTGCTGACCGTAGATATTATTCTAAGATGATTTTAGTTGGGGTTCGGTCAAGGTAAATCCAAAAAACACAAATTTAAAACATGTATTTTTTAATAAAGGATTATCTGCCAACATAATGACAGTCATGGAAATGTGAACTTAGGGACATGACGTCCTCTCTCGTCTTCATGATAGGCAGCCCTGAAGATGGCTTACAATGTAAGCCGAAACGTTGGCAGATAATCCTTTATTAAAAAATACATGTTTGAAATTTGTGTTTTTTGGATTTACCTTGACCGAACCCCAACTAAAATCACCAAACAATTTATCTTTAATCTCTTAAATATTAGGAATTAATAGCTCCATGAATTACTTGAATGACCCAAAACTGGATCTTAGTTAACTATATTAGTAAATTTACTGTTATTGGGCCTGAAAATGGAAATCATAACCCCCGCCACTTAGGATTTGAAGTTTTATGTTTGAAAAGAGGTAGAACAAAACTAGATATCGAAGAAATAAGGGAATTCAGGTTCCTTCCGTTCTCCTAATATCGCTTAGGTTTCCAAAGTGACCAAGGTCTCCACAGTGCTGAACTACCACCAGAGCACCAGATCCGCGTTGATGTAGAGCATCTGTTGAATAACCTGGAAGGTCTTTATACTATTGAAACTAGGAGCACAGAGTACAAGAGTCACAGATCCAATCCATTCGGCTATCGTAGCACAATAGGTTCCATTAGTCGCAATACCTTTATCATGATTAGAAACATAGACACATGTTAGAGATAAGATAACTCGTCACGTGCTTTTCTTGTCACATAATAAAAAAATTCAAGTGTGTCATACTTATGTCTGTTCTCTGTCTTACGGCAATTTGCTTCATTGTAAAACAAAGCTATTAGGAAAGTATTTTTGGTTCTGAATAGATTGATAAAAATAATCTGTGATTACCAGCTTCATACTTACATAAAATACGAGCTACATTTCACAGGGGGCAGGAAGCACAAAGGCTAAAACACATTTGGTAATGAATTTAACTCCTGTATATAGATCTTGCCAGATTTTCCGCAGAGACCAAGATGGTCGACTTTATATCACGATTAGTAAATTTTTTATTGTTGGGGTTCAGTCAAGGTTGATCCAACTAAAAAAAAAAAGTGATTTTTTAAAATTATATGTTCATATAATGAACATGTGATCCAGGTGACACGACGTCCCCTCTCACCTTCATGAGAACCCTCAAGATTACTTACAATGTAAGCCGAAACGTCGGCAGATAAATAAAAAATCCAGATTTGTAAAGTGTATTTTTTGGATCAACCTTGACCGATCCCCTACAAGAAAAAATCTGCTAACAATCCCTACGGTCAAAAAATCTCCATTTGAAATTATAAAACGAACAATTCGACTATATTAATTTTTAGTGCAAGGGAACAGAATAAAAATCGAACTGTCCCAGGCAGGAAACGAACCTGGATCTCATGCTATCCCCGTACTAGTGTCGAACTCCGAGGCAGACGAATATATCTTCTTATGCTCGGAGGAGCTGACATTCTCAAGCTGTTTAAATGACTCTCGTTATTTACTTTTAAATTTTAATTTTATAAATATTATTTTTTTTGGGTTATTTAATCCCACGTANTATTTTTTGTGGATTTAATCCCACGGAAATTTTACTAAAATTTAATTCCCTTGCACTAAAAATTAGTATAATTTATGTGGGATTAAATACCACAAAAAAATAATATTTATAAAATTAATATTCGACTATATTGGTTTTTGAAATATAAATATATCAAAAAGTTAATCCAAGCTAGTGCTTCGAGATATTACTTTATTCCTTATTGTTCATCTTACGTATTATTTCCAATTTATTAGAAAAATAAACAAACAAGATCTCAAGGGGCCAAATTAAAGATCTCATTATAAAAATGAAAATAAATTGTTATTATCAGTATAACACTTCAATGACAGTAAATACTAATTACTGCGGGTATTAGTTTATTAAAAAATATATAATTTTTACACAAGCAATTATGTACTTATGAAACTAGCAGTGGACTGGTAAATAGATGTGTTTTTCATAACATTTAATAAAATTAAAAATAAACATAAATTCCCAAGTAGAAAATTTTATGCCCCACTCGTGTTGCTAGAGAAATTTTGTGGGACTAGGTCTTCAGGTACTATATAATCCTCAGAACTTAATCGAGGAATATTGATTTACTGGTGGGGGGGGGGCGCAACGGCTTGAATATTGAATAACCTTCAGATGAGATAATATCTACACGTACATTAAAGCTAATGTAATTATTAAACATAAAGATATACTAGAGGTGTAGTGACTTGCCTATAACAATGTAATATATAAATTATTTTAGCAAGTACTAATTTCTCTGTAGAGGCGGCAGAGGAAGAGTGTGTATCGTCTGCTGTGTAGCAGAATACTGGAGGATGGGCTGGGAGAAAGCAAACCGTTATCGCACCGTTGGCTGGATACGATCGCGGAGCAGTCATGGAACTAAACAGTTCTTTTTCACAAACTCAGAACGTAAAAATAGCTGATTAGCTGATCAAGTAAGTAAGCTCTAGTAAGACGATACACACTTCTCAAAGAATGTACCTTCATTCCATGTACTCACTTAATTACTATAATTATGTTATAGTTATAGCTAAGTATTAGTTATAGCTTCTTTTTTTAAAGTTATAGTTATAGCTAAGGGATAGTTATAGTTATAGTTAAAACTAAGTTATAGTTATAGCTAAGTACTTTCCCCACTCTTCAGTCTATAATAATACTCCACGAATTTATATTATTAATTCATTTTAATTAAAAATAATTGGTAATCGGAGCAAATCAAATATGCTCTTGAATTACTCAGATAAAATATCACAATTTTATGTGAAACTCCCCGCTTTTGCTGAAGAAAATACAAAATAAGGTCCGTTCAGAATAACAGTGTATCCTGAGATACTGAAGATTTTCGTTAGACTAAAAATTTCACTTAAAGTTTTTAACTACTCAGATTTTTAAGTTCTAAATATGTTTCTTACATTGAAAATTTAGTCTGGAAAAATTAGTCAGGGTTTCGGCCAGGTTCAGAAAAACAAAATACTCCAAAATTATTGGGTAGTTAATTTATTATCGTCAAATTTCCGACTTTATCATTATCGCTCTAATGAAGTCGAAACGTCGGCAATAATAAAATAACTACCCAATATTGTTGGAGTATTTTATTTTTCTCATCCTGACCGAAACCTGACAAATTTCTCCAGCATAATAGTCGACGGCTAACGAACCACTAAATTAGTGTACATAGCAATCATCAATAATGATGAAATATAATATTGACTTTTTTATATTAGATATTAAAAATGCATTGATGAATTGAATACAATTTAAATTTTTAAAATTAAACTTTGTAATATGTTTTTAGGCAGATATTAAATATAAAGGAATCTAAAATGTAGCCTTTAGAAATTATCTTTTAAAAGGCAAGAAATGAACTCAATTGAATGAGTTCGGAATACTTGATTTCGTGAGATAACTCTTAACAACTTATATACAGTTCTTTAGATAACACATAACAACTTATATATACTTCTTGAGATAACACTTCATCAGTATAAGAAGTATCCCGCATGCTACATTATTTTATGTTAAATATTTCATGATACACTAGCCATAAGCTTTACGGAGGACAGAAAAAGAACCAATATTTTTTTTCTTGTACTACTCAAATGTGTAAATTTTATTAGTATTTCTATTGTAAAGTTATTTCCCGTAATAAAAATTGAAATTCTCTTCTTTTCTTACGAACCAAATTGTAAACGCACTCATAAGGATTTACAAAATAGCTTTTTCAAAGAACTTTAAAAATAAAGAAATATATTTTTGGATTCACAAGACCAATTTGTTTACCTTATGAATTTTTCACAATTTCAGTACATATTCGAATACGGGTAATATGAATTATCAAGATTAAATAAAAACAATTAAAAAATTAAATTTCAGAAACGAAAAAAATTCTAACCTATATTTTGAAGGTTATCTCATTCTTAATTATACTTCCTCTGCAAACCCTGATTTTATTCATTATCGAACTCAAGAATCAGTAAGCCTAAAAAAGCAAAATTACCGATTTGATTACTATATTGCTAAACTAAAAGAGCATGCTTAATACTTAGTTAAATTATTTAAAGCACGCCTTTTTTCATTTGCTAATATGTTTAAGACATATATGAAAAATAAATTAATTTTTACATCTACAATATTACCAATGTAATTGATTTTATAAAGTCATACATTAATACTTATTCAGCAGTTTCCAGAATAGAAAAAAAACTTAAATAAATTAAATTTCTTAAAAAACTTCAAAGACTAAAGAGCGGATGAGAATAAATAAACGTGTATTATATATATATACAAACACACACACACAATTATAAACGAATCATATGTATAGCTTTTCAAATGTAGGATCGACGATGACCCGTTGAAATTTTTCTAACTTATATTTTATAAAATACGGTTTCCATTAGATTCATCCCTTGTAATACCCTTTAACAAGTATCAATGTGTCAATTTGAATAGATTGTGTGGGCTACGATTTAAAGAACTAAAACGGAATTGATCAATAACTTTTTTTTTTGTAAACGATTTTTTTTAAATTACAAATGTTCAGTTGTGGAGTACAAAACAATCTCCTAGTCACCTTAATACATCTTGAAGATCAATTGTTAGTGATAAATAGGTGATAAGTGGCTGACAGGGGGGCATGCACGTCACCACTAAAGGGTTTACATAATGCTGAGTTATTTTCTTTTGTTTACACATGTCAGGAAAATAGAAAAAAAAATCCAAATAACAAGGCACTCATAGGAACAATGCTAAGCTAACACTTTAGAAAATGAATGCTTTTATACGTTTATCCTCGATTTCATAAAATTTGTCTTTATAAAATATGTAGGAAACAATAAACTGAAATCCATAAGATTAAAGACAGATGGACAATAGTTTTACTTTTAAATATATATTTTCTTTACCAGTAATGACAAAAATATATCTCAAGTTAATTAAAAGCGTAAGATTGTCTTACCTAGGTGTAATTTGTCAAACTTATACAGAAAAGACTGTATCGCTGACTACAACCTTTTGAAACAAAGACATGGAAATAATTTCAATTATCCATAACGTTTTATAACAGATTTAGCTAAGACCAAAATAAGTGTTACATACCAATGAAGGATGTACTTGAATGAATATTTGGTACTGCACTTATATGCACCAACAAATGTTTCACAAAGAACCAAAGTGTCCTTACCGATCAAGGACACTCTATGACGGAGCAGATCTTAGAAAGAGAGAAAGAGGAGTAGAGGCAGAGATAGATAGATAGAGATAGATTGAAGAGGGGGAGGGGCTGAAAATATCCAGAGGGTTATAGGTGCATTACGAATAAAAATTTAAATAAGGAAACTCTTCAGAAATCTTATTAAAATTTTCTCATATTTTCAAAATTGATTGAAGACATAATGTACGAGTCCGACGCTCTGTGACTAACTAATATAAACATATTTCTCATGTCAATAAAGGTAGATATTTCGGCATCTTTAATGAAACAAACTCTTTACAAATAGTACACCAGAAATTTTAACTTACAAGGCGGAAAGAACAACGATCGTAAAGGTTATGACCACTAAGCTTTGTTCTAGACTGGACGAGGAGTAAGAGTGGGGCAACTCCTCACCCATCATGGTTACATTTCGTACAATTCTTCCTTAAAGCGTTTTTCGCAAAAATGTTATAGAACATGACAGGAGTAAAATGTAACTTTCCCTTTAATTTTCTATGATTTTTTCCTATGTGTGTGTGTATACAATATATATAAACATATATGATGTGTGAGTTATCGAGCAGGTTTTCACATAAAGTTTGTTGGTTATTTACGGTTTTGGTATTTTTGAGGACCATTTAATGTGCCATTATTAGTTTAAATTCTAATAAATATATTTATTTAAGTATTATAANTAGAACTGTCATACCTTCCATTGTCCGTCTTCATTGGTTCTGCAAACCATGCAGAAACCAATGAAGACGGACAATGGAAGGTATGACAGTTCTATATTCATTGGTGGTGGAAATAACCTTTTAGATTATATATCTGTACTTGTTGAAAGTACCATTATACTAGCTATGGACACATTCATAAAGGGGATAGGACAGCATATTAGTTAGGTTACATATAGATGTGCAGTAGTACAAGAAAGCTCTAAGTACTGACTTGTTATGCTTGGTAAGTTAACAGACATTTCTACATAACAGTAAAAAAAAAAAAGTTTAATTACTGACATATGACAAATGGTATATTATATGTAATATTTTTGTAAATTTTAAAATAGTAATCATTCAAAATAGTAAAAAAATGTTTTTGTGTATTCTCAGCCCTGACGAAGAGAAAATAAATTCTGGAAACATTGGCCAAGACTAAATTATTTTACAAATTTATTTTACCAAAAATCCTCAATAACCAAAAAGACTTCACTCACTCACACATATGTATTGCTATATATATATATATATATATAATTGTAGCAATAAATACATAGTTTTGAACAGACCAAACATTTTTTTGCTTCTCCAAAGAAGTAGGATCTGTGAAGATTGGTTTTTTACATATATCGCATCATGGTAATAACGTTAATATCCTAATATACCAACAGGAAATCTGTTAAATGGAAGCAATGCCTGGTATAGCTTGCCAGAGTACTCTATAAATATTAATAGCTTCAGAAGCGTTGGGCCAGTCATCAAAATATTATTGTTTTCCGCGGTGCAGCAAAGGCGACCGAGATCAACATGTATCAACATTTAAAAAAATCCTAACTCTTTCGTATTCTATAAAAACCATATACTCGACGTGTTACTCCAAGAGACTAAAACGTCTGCGTCTGTGAGTGTATGCAAAATCTTGGCCAAATATTGCTTTGATTCAGGGTATTGGATAGAAAATTTATCGTATGATAGAAGCTCATGAGGATCAACTTTATTAGGGCTCAATAACATGATCGTAATCACGTAAGAAAATAAATGTAATATTTGAATTAATCATATAAAATGGAAAGTAGTGAAAGAAAAAAAATTACAGAAAGTAATTGTTTTATAATCAGTTTTTTTTTTTTAAATTATAATTAGGGCTAAAGTAGAACACTTTCCAAGTACTAGAAGAAATTTGGATTCTTTTAGTATTAAAAAAAAATTTAGATTTCAATCTAAATAAATAAATTAACAGAACCACTATCTTACATAGATTATTATTATTACATAAGTATTTCCTTATTTTAAGAGAAAAACTTCTAAGCAAACAGGTCCAAATTGAATATTACGAAATTTGAATACTAATAATTATAATTAAAATTATTTACTAATTATGACGAAAACCGGAATTAAGTACAAATGACTCACCATTCGCATTAGATAATTGGAGACTTCCAGACTTTCAGTAAAATAACTATTTAAAGTGTATAGCAATTTTATACATTTATCAAAACTTTTAAATTACTCATCATGTAGACTGAAACATACATAGGAGAAGCTGAAATAAGGTACGTTCAAAATGTTTGTGTGTATATATATATATGTATATGTGTAGGTTTNGAACTATATTAATAAACATATCCAAATTTATATGTGAGTAATATAATATTAATTATATATATTGATAAAGACCAGGGAAGTTGTTAGCGTGTGGAACAGAATTGCAAGGGAAAAGGGCAATTGAAGGTTAACAGCTGCCCATTGTCTCCTTGGAAGGAAGTCGGCTGTCTAAGAATTTCAGATGAGAATGTTTCAAACCTTTTACGTACCTTCGCGACATGATCATTAGATTATAAAAGCAGTTCGCCAGCAGCCCCCTGAGCCAGTGATAAGTTAGACTCCGTCTGTGGCAGATCACGTGTTCCGATTGCCGGGCTGGTCGAAGTCTCTTATATATATATATACATGGTAATTACTCCATGCGCTATGGATAGTTATGAATAGAATTCTACAATTTAATGTTCTTATTGATGATGAGGGAGAGGACTGGAGTATGATTAAAATTTAGAATTGTTAATATTTTCGTTTCAAATAGAGCTATGAAGAGTGATATAGAATAGTATTATAGATTGTTCTTAAATTTTATTACTCAGGACCTATGTAAACTAAATAGACTTGACATGTTTTATTAAATAATGAAAATAAATTACGAATTAAAACTTCTAAACGCAGTGGGAGGGGGCTTTATTAAAGGCAAGCCCTAGGCCTGGCAAAGAGGGGAAAATGGAAAAAGCTCTTAAATTTATATTTGAAAATATCATCCTTATTTTTCATATTTTTCTAGATCATAAATTTTAGAAAATATGATTTTGCAACTAATATATTCTACTTTTCCTCAGTTAAATAAATATAAAAAATACATATTTATCACTCAAATAAATATACATTTTGCCCTTCCTCTAAACCCTTCCTTTTCTCTTTTCACTCATTTGTTTACATTGAAAAACCAAAATATCTAATTTCGTTTCTAAAATTTAAAAATAAGGAGACCCACTCGACTTATAAATGTCAATTATGTTTCTAAATATTTTTCTTAATATACACATTTTGTAAATTTTTATAGAATACATACTATAGTAAATAGTATAATACACATATAGAATCAATAAATATTTTTGTGTCCCTATCAATAGCGAATATATGCTCAATTTACAAATTTCCGGAAAAACAGTTGTTTTATTAATTGGGGCTTCTAGACAATGGAAAAAAAATGTCAGTTCATATTTGTTCAATTTTCCTTTTTTGAAACCTATATTGTATGTCTCTTATTAATAAACAAAAGTGTCTCGACTTTTATTACCGTTAAGTAAATATTGGAGTCGCAACCAGGAAAAACGCTTCTTATGCGCCCCGTTATCTTCCGCCCTATTGTTTTTTCTAACGTCGAACAATCCTTTCGTTTTGCATTTAACAAAGATACATGAAAAATTCCATAAAGAAAAATTGGAAACTGTGGCTTGCAGAGAGTTGTCGGATAAACAACATAAATTTCAGAGGGTTGTTATTTGTGTATCGGGAACTGGCAACACACGCGTTGCTAGGCGCCGTCAGATGTATCCATCGTGAAGTTAGGCATTTTAGACTCGTACGCAGAGCGTTTTGTCATATGTGCGCTATTTGTCTTGTTTACAGTGACCTGTAAATCTTCAACTCGCGAATATTATCGTGCGATGACGTGGACTATCTCAGCGACAGTACATCGACCAACACACTTCGACTTTCGGCGAAGAAGCATCATCTAAAACCACTGTATATCACTGGTATAGTGAATTCGACATTTGGTGCCTAGTAGGTAAACTTGTCAAAAACGTATTCAAAAATCTGCCCTCATAAGTACCTCAATTGCACCATTCATATAGACTTCACCGAAATACAAAATACTAATATCAAGCGATAAATGATAAAAACGTATAAATAAAGGGGGTCTGAGTAAGTCAGAACAATTACATGTTTGGAGTCCTCAGAGTGGCAAGATTGCCGAAGTGACCGGAGGCTCGAGTTTTAAGAATAGTGCCGTATCTATTTTCGGTCAGGCCTATGGTACCAATTTATTTATCTGTTCACATGTTGACCTATTTCCACTGAACAGCTCTCGTAGACCAAACGAGGAACTGGCAACGAGAAATCCCCCTGTCCAACTGTCACAGTTCAGCCCCACTTGTTATATGTCCACTTGGAAATATTTAAAAGGATGAGAATCGGAATTCAGGGTTTAACAAACAATTAAGTGAGTCCTTCAAGACATTCTTTAGGTATATTTTAAGAATTTAGCGTCCCTTCAAAAATACTCTCTGCCTTTTCTTTGACATAATATGTACATCAAAGAAGAAATAAATTAATAGCAATAAATGTTTTTAAATACAATAAATAAATGTTTTCACATTTAATTTCCTACTAATGTAAAACTAGCTGCTTGGACAAACATCTAAAAAATCTAGGACAAACAACTTTTCGAGAAAAGAAGACTACAAAAAATTAAAAAAATTAAAATTATTTAAGTCTTAAAAACAAACACTGGATAGGAAATGTCAAGGTCTCGCTCAGAAATATACAATTCTAATGAGAATATTCAAAATTATAATAACTAGTTTAGACAGATTCAAAATAAAAATGTTATTCAATATATGCTGAAAAGTTCTAAATTACATTTATTAACGTTGACTTTGGAAGAATATATTTTTTTTTTTATCTTATGATTAATATAAATTGATTTGTAAATTAAAATTCAAATCTTAACTGTAATTTAAATCTTAAAAATGATTCTCAATTTTAATCTTTCATATCTTAAAAATAATATATTACCAAAACCAATTTGTTTTTCATTAATATCAGAGTTATTCGTTTTCATTCGAATATATTGATGTAATACTTTTTAAATTAAATAATGCCTACTTTATTTAAATACTGTTAAGATTATATAAATATAAATTAAATAAATA
>KZ806987.1:1040077-1064513 GCA_000696205.2 Oncopeltus fasciatus
ATATATATATATATATAAACGATTCCACCTCAGTTGCTTTGTAAGAAACTTTACTTGAGGTTCTCCATTGAATTCAATAATAGAGTCACTTAAATATTTAAAAAACGATTTCGACATGATCCCAGGAATGTTTATAATAATCTTTCATGACGCCCCCCTCCCAACACCAAAAAAAAAGGACAACCTCATTAATTTTATAATATATATTTTAACTAATAACAGCTAATTTATCTTCTTTTTCGAGAGAGAGAGAGAGAGAGAGAGAGAGAGAGAGAAAGGGGGTGGGAGGGTCATAGTAAATTCTATACTGATCTAAGTGAGGCCAGGTCGAGGAATGCTCGATTTCTTGGGAAAGTTTGAATTGCAGAAATGGCCTACTAATGGAGAAGAAGAGCTTAGGCAAGAAGGCTGTAAGTGGTAAGGCAGCAGGCAGGGTTCGGACGGTATCGGCTCTGCAGTAGAACGCAGGAGTCCCTCGGGAAGGACTGGGATGACCAAGGACGCTCGAATAGAGCGAGAGCTCGAGGTCTGGATAAGGGAGACCAGACCTCTCGCTGCTAGCTCAATATTCCGATAGAATGTCCATTTTCCAACGCGCCTTGTACTAATACTAATTTCCAAAGCAAATCCAAAGAATAGAAATTTACAAAAAAAGAAAAAAAAAAATTAATAATAGCATTGAAAAAGGAAAGTTTTTTTGACCGTAGATATTATTCTTAGATGATTTTAGTTGGGGGGTCGGTCAAGGTATACCTTGATACCTTGACCGAACCCTAACTAAAATCATCTTAGAATAATAGCGTTGAATTAATACAAATAAAAATATATTTTAATTCAGAAATCCTAAAATTCATTTAATATTATATTCTATCGATTTCCTTGTATTAAATCCATGCTACATTTTATTGAGTTATAAAGGAATGTAGCTAATGAGATTATGAAAATATTTTGTCCAACCAACTAAAAACCAAAAATTATACAATATTGACAGTTACTAAAAGTTATATGTGGGGTGACTGAGGGTGTAAGGGCACACGCTCGTCCTAATTTTAAATTAATATGGTATAGTTTAGATATATATTGTGGGTTATTGTGTTTAGTATTTTATAAATATAGTGGTAATAGAACAATAATAACCCTCAGAATTCGCATGAATTTTCACTTTCAAGTTTTACAAATTTATAACCAATCGACTGTTGATTGAAAGAATCAGCATTGTTGTGTTTGTGATGAGAGGTGGTAGAGAAAATGGGAGAGAAGAAAGATACGAAGAGAAGAGAACACAATAGGATGAGCAAGCGAGAGCACTGTGCCGAAGTTCCTGGCCAGAGAGATATGGAAATCTATTTGTGCAGGGAAGATAGCCACTTGCCCTACTTCTCAAACCCAGCCCTTTCTCTACGTCACAATTCAACACTATCCTCCCTAAAAAATTTATATTAAACTTCTATATTAAATACATTATAAAATTATATAATTATTCATAAAGTAATATGATATACTATATTAATAAAATATGTTGTATACTGAGTAGACATGGTTGTAGGTCGATCGGCCGTCGAGATTATGCTTGAGAAATTAGTCAGGGTTTCGGCCTGGATCAGAAAAAATATATACTCCAAAATTATTGGGTGATTATTTTGTTATTGCCGACATTTCGACTTAACATGTAAGTCATCATCAGTGTGATAGTGATGCATAGAGAAATCTCCGAGAGAGGTTTATGTTTACATCCCAAAGTGATTTAAGGTCCCTAGGATGTGACCATAAACCACCCTCGGAGATCTCTAAATAATTACCCAATAATTTTGGAGTATTTTATTCTTCTGATCCTGGCCGAAATCCTGACTACTTTCTCCAACATGTGTGCTAAGATATATATATATATATATAGTACAAACGTAGCGTGTATATTTAATAGAATTTATGTGGCTGATATAATTCATAACCATAGTAATTAATGATATTAAAAGCTACCAGCTTACTTCTTCTTACTTTCCAATATGGCTTTGAATAATTGATACTCTTTCGAGCCGAAAAAGCTCACCACAAGATGAAGTAAACAGTACCACAGAAGGCTTAGAAGTTGACGCGAAATTCACTTGTAAAACATATATAATTTCTAATAATAAGTAGGAAAACAAAGCTTGGTATATCAAACTATTTACTATTTTTTTAGGACACTGTTTAACCCGCAAGACAAGAAGATAATGCTGGAAGTTAACATAGATAACTTGAGTTTTAAAACGTTTTTTAATGTACGATTTTCGGAAAGATTTTGAATAAAGAATATTACTGAAAATTACGGTAGTTAATATACAGAATTTTGAAGCATTGCTTATTTGTAAAATTTGAATACGTCAATCTATTATTATATTTTACTTTGATAAAGAATAATACTCTGAGCGGTTGAACGTCAAAAATAGAAAAAGTACTTTTATATCTAATAAAGGTGTTTCAATCAATAAATTCAAATTTATGATATATGATCAAGGACTAATATAATTATCGAATAAAAAAAATATATAAACGTTTTAAAAATAGTTTACCTATGTCATTACTTTAAAACAGTTAATTTCTAAAATCATTAAGGACAACTAAAACAATTTTTCAAATTTTGTAATAATGTTTTTGTTTGTTTTTCTACTAAATTATAAATTCTCCGGAGAACGAAGGGATTTTAAAGCTGATATTATCATCACTAAACATTGGAATTGGAAAGAATTATAAGATGTTAAATACAAGCATTATATTTATAACAACTTGGTATAAGTCCATGAAGTTTGTAAGACAATAACCAATAAGGAACTACACAGCCATAATTTATCACAGATAGTTGAGCCAGTGAATGAAGTAATCCCCTGTTTCGTAGGTCGTACATTGATGAAATATTGGAGCTGAGATATATCTCCTGAGATGTGATGAGGGTATTTCCCGGCTAGGTTAGCAGCAGACAAGGCGTTTTGCATCACGCGACCACGTGACCGAATACTATTTACAACACCGCATCTACAAACCCACTCGGCCAACACACCCTCATCATACGCCCTTCTCTCTAGGGGCAAGAGATAATATCGATATTCGCGGAGTACAACATATTGATATTTATTATCACACACTTAATTTTAATTAGAAATACACCGTTTAGATACGATTGCGAAACGTCTGCCTAGTAATTCCTCGTATCCTTTCCTTATTTCATGTACTCAGCACTTTTATCATGTACATGCAGAGACGCAGTGGTTTCCAAGAGCCTTCTAGGCACGTGTTCCAGCTGGAACATTAAATAGAAAGATAAAAAGAAAAACTAATTTAAAACAAATTGATTTATGCCAATTTTAAGTGTTAAAGTCAAACATCTAAAGGGGTGTACAAAAATTCAATGATTGTTTTTCAAAAAAATATATCTTTGATAAAAAATACAATTATTAGACAAAGTATAGTCTATTGTTATTTACCGTCATAAGCCATCTCTTGGCCAATTTCTCGATCCCAGACTGACACCATTCCTTGGACCGCAATTTCAACTTCCGTCAAACTATCAAATTTCTTCCCTTGAAAATTATTGATACCATGAATGAGTTCTAACATAAGAAGTCTTTTAACTTTTTTGAGAGTGAAGAAAAACATTATCTTGTCGAAATAAAATTTAATTTCAGTGAATCAATGCAGGATAACGCACAGATAACTTCACATACGATTAGTAGATAATTTGTTGGGGTTTCGTTGATCCAAAGGTTGATAATAAAAAAAAATACAATTTAAAGACATTTTTCTAGTTTTAATGTCTGCCTTTTTCTTTTTTTGATATTTTTTTTTTTTTTTCAGAAGTCGAATGGAATTAAAAGCTCAGAGAATGGGAGATTATTAATTATTGGTAAGTATTAAATAGAAATAAAACATTTACAGTCCCTTGGAATCTTTAAACTCCTTTATTTAAGCAAGTTTGGATTGAAAATAATTATAAGTGGGTCTCAGTTGATAACAACACAATAGAAATAACTGAATGGCAAGATAATACAGAACAATCGACAGTATAATAAAAAAAATTAGGCAAGCTTTTATCGAAAAATAATTTTAGTCGCCCTTGATATATCAGGTATCCCACTCCAATTCGTACGATTTTGCTCAATAACATGCTCCAAGTAGCTGTGGAACTCCCAAAATATTTTATTTTAAATTAAACCAATCTGTTTTGTTTTATTACTTATCTATAAATGTCCACTTTCCTTCAAACTGAGTAAAGGAGAGTAAAATGAAAAGTACTTCTCAATTGACTAAGCTGAAATAGACTAAAAAATAGTTTTTTTTCAAATATGTTTTGGGGATATCTCTCGGCGGAGGGGAGGTCTAGCGTACGTACGCCGTAGTACGAGAAGGCGCTCACTTCAGGCGGGAATAAGGAAGCTGTAAGCGGAAGAGCGGGATTCTTGGTAGATGTCCAGGAACAACAGGAGAAGGGCGTGCTATATCTCTGCTACAGACGCTGGCAGCCTCTCCCCAATCGCGAAGATCAAAGGATGGAGTCTAGCCTTGCTCCAGCTGAAATGCAACGTAAACCAATAGGCCCAAGCCAAGGGGGGCCTCCACGGTTTCAGAAAAACAAGAAAATATTATTCTTAGTCTATTTATGAATCATTTACTGAGTTCAATTTCCAAAATTAAAAAGAATTAATTCCCAAAAATAATTATTAGACAAATAATAAATCTACCAAGAGAACAAAAAATATTTTTATAATTTTATAAATATTATTTTTATTGTGGTATTTTATCCCACGTAAATGTTAAACAATTAATGAGAGGGAATAGAATAAAAAATCTGTCTAAAATCTAACTTGCCCGGATAGCAGGATATCCAGGTTCGAGCCCCGGCTCAGACAGATTTTTTATTCTATTCCCTTGCATTTAATTGTTTGAAAAAATTTTAATTGTCAGATATACATAAAACAAAAATAATCATTATTAATGAGGGGAGGTTAGTTAGGAATTCGGTCTTGGGAGCTGATGAATGAAAAACTGATTTTAGCCACTAAAAAAAAAAATTTTCGGGCCAACGCTTCGGTCTAAAATTCAGGCCTTCGTTAGGGCAAGTAGGGTGAGGGAGAGAGAAAAGTAAGATTAAGTATACATTTAATATTAGGTAATATGTATTCAGGATACTTTTTGTTAAAGGATAATTTTATATTAAATTATTGATAAGAGTATAAATGAAAATTTAAAAAATAATCATTATAACTTATCTAAACATAAGATATAACTGGTATAGTAGTTCTAAGAAAGAAATTTATTTATTTTTCGCTAATGACCACTGATTTTGTTTCAAAATATCTTATTTTCAACAGAATTTGCTCAAGTATAAAAGTAATTGAACTTTAATGTGAAATATATAAATATTCGAGAATAACTGAGAAACAGAAAAAGAGTTATTCTGCACAGAAATAGAACCTAAAAGGAAAAAGTTAGCTGAACCAGAAACGAGGTTAAATAAACATAAATAACACGTTCCAACGGAACGGGCAGCCATATTTCTCCGGCAATTTATTACTACAGCTATTTCGATAGAAAGGACTTCCTTTTGGATAAAATTAACAAACTCTAATGTGTGTCTCGGTGTGTCTCACCAAGCTTGAGTAAAAATGTATAACCAACATTCCAATGGCACATCTCGAATAAAAAAGTAAATGTTATTCGTAATTCCCAAAAGAAAATAACGCCTAAGGCGTTCTAGAAGCAGATTAACTTTTGTAGTAGAAAAAAAATTGGGATATTAATAAAATAATTGTACCTTCTTTTTGGATAAAACGTTATAATGAAAAAATTCATAATGAATTACATAAAATGAGAAATACCTTCATAAACAATACTATCTTAAGCAATCAGTTATATAATAACTTTTAAATCCATTTATCAAAAAAAAAAAAAATGGAAAAAATAATGACGATCTATGTGGCATGAGGTAATGAAGAGCAGTTACTCTCTTGACTTTGACCCATTGTATTTTTCTTATTAATCATATTCCCAATGTTATGAAAAATCTTTTTATATAGGTTAAAATTTAAAAAATAATAAACTAAAAACTTTTAATGATTTTATCTATTTACCAAAGTATCAAATGTTATTTTCCGTAATGCCATTATCTGCCTAAATCTGCCCAGTGCTGAGATATAGGTTTACCTGTACTCAAAGCGTGTTTATTATTAAATCGGCCAACTGTAAATAACACTAATCAAAAAGGAAGTATCAGTAAATAAACACTACAACTAAATCCTCCCAAGTACTTTAAGTTGAGCGAACTAACCCTTATCAGTTGTTTTGCAAAAGAAAAGAAAAACAGAAGAAAAATCGAAAAGATAACCGAATAAAAACAAAAGAATGAATTTAAATACAAAAAGTCTTCGACGTCAGCAGTTGTGTTGACTAAGAAAACTTTTCTGTTTCACTTAAGGCAGGCATAAATATGAACTAATGACTAATTTGATGATCTTAAAAAACGAAAGAAAAAAATAATGATAATTAAAAAAAGATTTACTTTACGTCAACTTGATGAGGAAGATGTTAAGCTAATTACTCAAGTTACCATCTTAAACATCTTCTTTAATAAGTTCACTTGTGGAATTTTCATAGAGCATAAATATTACATTTTAAATTCATAAAGTTTTATTCCGTGGTTCAAAAGAAAAAAACAACGAAGGTAATGCGACTTTAATAAGTCGGTTCTGTAACCCCCCTCCCAAATATCCGATTTCAGAAATCATTCTAGATTACAACTTGAGGCTTAGAGAAGAGACCGCTCAACCCTCCGACATACATTCTTAAATATTCCCAATGGAATGCAAAAGTTAGAAAATTAGACTTTTCCTCACCCGCTTAGGTTCTAATTGTAATCACAAAATTAATCAAGATATAACAATCTTTTGTTCAATTATAGTCATATGAATCCTTTTCAGCGCCAATGGCCTCAGCTGTCGACGCGCAGAAAAGAAGAAAAAATAAATAAATAAATACTTTTCCCGTAGTTGATTGGAGGCATTAATTGAAGTCAGCTGTTGACGAACAAATCCCACCATTTTGTTAAAAAAGCTTAAATAGCTTAGTCTAGATAAAATTAAATAAATTAACTAAGTCCAACATGAAAATCAAACAAATTATTTAAGTCTCATTAAGAATGTGAAAATAAAATTATAGTTTACAAAGTATAAGTTATTGGCTTTATAATGTTCTGCATGGTAATAAAAAAATTGACAATTGTTGAAATTTGTCTCGTTTAAATTACCCCTCCACCTTATCCATTTTATTTTTAATTCAACAATGGACAGATTACAAACCGCAGCCCAAATACTGAATTAGGTTTATCTATTTTAAGAGCAGGAGGCTCTGCTCTAATTATCTATTGACATTCTTAAAGATCTTTCTTAATAAGCGAATTATCTAATAATCTTCTAAAACTTCGCAAGTCAAGCAGTCTTTATAAATATGTATAGATAAACATAAATTTAATAGACCACATGTAATGAAGGGTTCCCTTAAATGGGGGAATAATTTGAGAAATTAATCTTAAGCTGCGTCCATCCACATGAATGTTTTCATTTTCTTGAGTAAAATCTGCTTTTAAGACGAGTATACCATCTTTTCAAAACATGATATTTTGATATCATTACAATGATTTGACATGAGAAATTCTTAATAAAAGTTATACGATCTACTAGAACAAAAAATCATCGTCGCTCTTTCTGATCTCAGGTCCATGATATAAACCTGAGACCATGACCGACAAAAGGAACGAGCAGCGTGATCTAAGCAGATTTCCCATGTTTCAGAGAGGATATCCATAGAAATACAAGTAGACGAGGAAGAACAGCGAGCCTGCGTAAAATATATGACCCCTAGATCTAGACAGACTGAGAAGGTGGAGTGGGGGCAAGTCCAGAACCATCTTCCTACATGCGTAAAATTTTTCTTTTAGTGAAAATGTTACAATAAAAAAAAACATAAAAATACATTTTACACCTATTATGTTCTATGGACTTTTTTTACAATTCAAATAACAACGATTACGATTATAAATTTGGGTCTCTCTAAACCCCCTCTGTCCTTTTCGGCCAATAAGAAAGGAAAAAAAAAAGAGCGAAAAGTATAAATGCCGAATTCGGTTTTATTTTTAAAAATAGGACGACCCGGAAAACACTCGAAATAATATTCTAAAATGTATACCATATTTTTTTTTTAATCTTGTAGAATATAAATGTTATAAAATTATATTTTACACATATTTTGTAAGATACATTTAATTCGTAACCGCAAATAGCAACGATGTATGTTTTAACTTTTTGGTCTCACTCTAAATCGCTGCCCTCGCCTCAACCAATTGCAGCCAAAATAAAGATTAAGTTTTAATATTGCGGAATACGGTTGTTTGGCTTTGGTAAGCCAACCATTCGGAAAAAACAAAAACCTAAATACCGAATTTGATTTATGCATTTTTAAAATGAAAGGGTTCGCCCAACACTCGCAATTACATTATTAAATATCTCCCACAGTAAGTTTTTTTTTTTTNTACTTTTTTCTTTCTGGTGGGTTCTCTACACGCTTTCTTCCTCCTTCTTATTAATTATATATCATATTTTTGGTATCATGTACGTAGGATCGGAAAACGTGTGAAATAAATTTAAAATAAAATCTGTCATGAGAGCCTGGATAGATGCATTCCTACAGCAGAGATAACATGTACAACGCATTGTTTTTATACATACCAATCCACCGATTAATTAGCCATCGCTTTTCTCGGCCCTTACAGGATGGACCTTGGATTAGGCCTTGGTTGCGTCAGTGGAAGCTGATAAGATCGATATGACTTTTGTTCGTCTGCTAAAGTCGCAGTATGAAAACTGATTGGGAAGTCTGAAGTGACTAAAAGGATACCAAGGTTACGGGATTCATCTGAAGGACTTCAGGACTAAGAAGCAGGGAGGACCAAACATTGCATTTCAGACAAACCGTGTCAAAGGTAAGAGTTCCGTAATAGAAAATATGGTTTAAGATGGAGGTTTTAATGTCTATAAAGTTCGGGATATCATAACATATACACCTGAGTCATATCGGCTTCACTGTAGAAATTGCCCTTTTCTTTAGAATTCAATACAGCATAACAGTGTTAAGTATAAGTAAGGCCAGAGAGTGGAAATTGTGACGGGATTCCGACCTAGTATCCTAGGATCTAGGATAACAAATCATTCTATTAAAAATTTGTTTTCTTCAAATATTTATTGATATTTTTATTGATCTTTTTAAAGGCTAGTTTTATTTATTTTTTAATACGTGTAAGGAAAATTAGTGACGGCGACGACAACTGCTATAATAGGTAGACTAAGGTAAAGTAGGCTTACTACTTATACTTCAATAAGAATGCATAACAATGTCCTTCGTTAATACCGAAGGTAACTAGGTAGGTGGAAAATGTTTAAACTTATACACACCAACACATGAGTACGCACGCGTGATTGCAGGCTTATTAACTAGTATTTTCAAGCGCAATATAAGAAACAAGTTAAAATATAATTAATAAAAAGAACCTGAATTTACAACAATGCAATAGAGTTAACATTAAAAAAAAAAAAGGAAGAAATAAAATCTAATCGGCGACGGAAAAACAGGAAAGACATTACAGATAGCAGCAATCTGTATACACTAGTACACACGAAGTACATACGAATTCGATAAATATCACTCGTGGAAGTGTCAAGGTTATTATAGCAGATTAAAAATATCTGGTTTACCCTAAATACAGACCTAAATACGACTTTCCTACCCGTTAAAGCTTCCCAAAATCTTACATTTTTCCAATTGAAATTTTTTTTTTAAATCTACAAATAAATAATATTCTTCATCCTAATTTTTCATGCATGAGCGTTGGTAATATAGGAGCAGGAGCTAATGATGCATTTTTTCAGGCTTCAGTTTGTATCAAAACAAATTTATCTTCCATTGCGCAGACGTTGGTGTTGACACTAATTTAGTGAACAAACAAATGGTTCCATAGTACCACAAAGCATAAAGAAAAACAATGAATGTGGTACACCCATTGTTTCATTAGACAATGACTATGTGGTTTTCAAACTAAGATAAACTGTAACGCAAGATCCTAGGAAAACATTACACTGAAATTCTTTCTTCGCTACCATACGCACATGCCTATGCTTACCCACATCAATAGAGAATACAAAAGTCTCACCTAGGAATTGGGTAAACTTAGTAGACTTCCCTTTTAAGAGAAAAATTAATATACATAAGAGTAAAGGAGGAAATTTCATTTAAAGCGGAGATGACAATGTATACACACACTTTATATACATATTATATACGTTTTGTTCTACAATAATTCATGCTATATACTAAACAGTCATGTTGATGACGATTCAGCTGAAATCGGACTGCAAGAATTTTCAGGTTTAACGATAAAACTGTTTTAGAACAATTTCTCTGGAAATTACGCAATGGAGCTTCAGTGAGTAGTGAATTGAGGTTGGGATGGTTGCACTACAGTTATACACTATTAATTTATTTCTCATAATTATGTAAATATAAATTTAATAACATTAACTTTTACTTATAACATACAAACGTGTTTCGGTAGGCCAGTGGTTATAAAATAAACAAATAAAAATATTATAGTTGCTAGGTATACATTCTTTGTTATAAATAAAAACAAAGGATACTTTGGGTTAAGAGTATTCCAATACACAATCAACTCAGACATTATGGTTACTATAGATCTTATAGATCCCCTTCGTACTTAGTCGAGTACAGTCATGAAGGAAGTTGAGAGTTACTTATAAAATATCTATAATTATAGTTTATATAAAAAACTATATTATAGTTTTTACCGTTTTTTTAACATATATTATAGTTACTTATAAAAATCTATAAGTTGTTAATTCAGGATGATGGTAAAGTTTCATACAAATAATAATTAGTGTAGTTATAATACATGAATGTAAGCAGCGTGGATGTAGTAGGAGGAAATTCGCAACCCAAGTACAACCCAAATAGACTGGGCGGGGAGTTCGGGAGGCTCTGTTGTGGCGTCATTGATGACGTCACTCCCCAACCCGAGGGCTCTATGCCAACCCACCGACAAATAGCACAACACCTTACAGTACAAGTTTGCAGTTTTTACATCAAAACAAACTTCCAGATGCAAGATTCAACCTTCATTTCTTGAAGTATACTCCTCACAAGAGAGAACATTGACGCACAATTCACCATTGCCAGAAGGAGATAAGCTATTATATATTTTGTTGCATCTATTTTATTACATTAGAAATTGAATGGACATATTTTGCAAGAAGATAAAGTACTACAAAAAAATACTGTTTTATTATTTATTTACTCATGAGGTATAGGTCAGGGATTCGGTCTTGGTATTAGAAGAGATAAAAATTAATTTGTATATTATAATAATAATAATAATAAAATAAAAACTAGAGCTGTGGCATAAANAAAAATCGAATTTATAAAAGCAATCTGTTCACTGTATGCCGCAGAATTTTTTTTTTTTTTTATATACTGATCAAATTTGATATAATTTGGGGTTTAGGCTCTAACCGCTCCGACGAGATGCAAAATTTCATCATTGATCAATCAACTGATGAAATAGTGGTTAATCAAATTTAAGAGTGGTAAAATTTAGGATTAGAAGTTTAAAATTGGGCTTAAACCCATATAGTTATACTTTTAGACGTGAGTTTTGCTAAGAACAGGAAGAAAGAGTGTAGTGAAGTCGCAAAAAGAAAAAATTACAATGAGTAAATTTTTGGGAGTCTACTCGCCTTTCGTGAGTATGGAGTGAAGAAAGACTACGACTCCTCACTGACGAAGGGCGAGAAGTCTCCTCAAAAATTTTACTTTTTTCTTTCTGGTGGGTTCTCTACACGCTTTCTTCCTCCTTCTTATTAATTATATATCATATTTTTGGTATCATGTACGTAGGATCGGAAAACGTGTGAAATAAATTTAAAATAAAATCTGTCATGAGAGCCTGGATAGATGCATTCCTACAGCAGAGATAACATGTACAACGCATTGTTTTTATACATACCAATCCACCGATTAATTAGCCATCGCTTTTCTCGGCCCTTACAGGATGGACCTTGGATTAGGCCTTGGTTGCGTCAGTGGAAGCTGATAAGATCGATATGACTTTTGTTCGTCTGCTAAAGTCGCAGTATGAAAACTGATTGGGAAGTCTGAAGTGACTAAAAGGATACCAAGGTTACGGGATTCATCTGAAGGACTTCAGGACTAAGAAGCAGGGAGGACCAAACATTGCATTTCAGACAAACCGTGTCAAAGGTAAGAGTTCCGTAATAGAAAATATGGTTTAAGATGGAGGTTTTAATGTCTATAAAGTTCGGGATATCATAACATATACACCTGAGTCATATCGGCTTCACTGTAGAAATTGCCCTTTTCTTTAGAATTCAATACAGCATAACAGTGTTAAGTATAAGTAAGGCCAGAGAGTGGAAATTGTGACGGGATTCCGACCTAGTATCCTAGGATCTAGGATAACAAATCATTCTATTAAAAATTTGTTTTCTTCAAATATTTATTGATATTTTTATTGATCTTTTTAAAGGCTAGTTTTATTTATTTTTTAATACGTGTAAGGAAAATTAGTGACGGCGACGACAACTGCTATAATAGGTAGACTAAGGTAAAGTAGGCTTACTACTTATACTTCAATAAGAATGCATAACAATGTCCTTCGTTAATACCGAAGGTAACTAGGTAGGTGGAAAATGTTTAAACTTATACACACCAACACATGAGTACGCACGCGTGATTGCAGGCTTATTAACTAGTATTTTCAAGCGCAATATAAGAAACAAGTTAAAATATAATTAATAAAAAGAACCTGAATTTACAACAATGCAATAGAGTTAACATTAAAAAAAAAAAAGGAAGAAATAAAATCTAATCGGCGACGGAAAAACAGGAAAGACATTACAGATAGCAGCAATCTGTATACACTAGTACACACGAAGTACATACGAATTCGATAAATATCACTCGTGGAAGTGTCAAGGTTATTATAGCAGATTAAAAATATCTGGTTTACCCTAAATACAGACCTAAATACGACTTTCCTACCCGTTAAAGCTTCCCAAAATCTTACATTTTTCCAATTGAAATTTTTTTTTTAAATCTACAAATAAATAATATTCTTCATCCTAATTTTTCATGCATGAGCGTTGGTAATATAGGAGCAGGAGCTAATGATGCATTTTTTCAGGCTTCAGTTTGTATCAAAACAAATTTATCTTCCATTGCGCAGACGTTGGTGTTGACACTAATTTAGTGAACAAACAAATGGTTCCATAGTACCACAAAGCATAAAGAAAAACAATGAATGTGGTACACCCATTGTTTCATTAGACAATGACTATGTGGTTTTCAAACTAAGATAAACTGTAACGCAAGATCCTAGGAAAACATTACACTGAAATTCTTTCTTCGCTACCATACGCACATGCCTATGCTTACCCACATCAATAGAGAATACAAAAGTCTCACCTAGGAATTGGGTAAACTTAGTAGACTTCCCTTTTAAGAGAAAAATTAATATACATAAGAGTAAAGGAGGAAATTTCATTTAAAGCGGAGATGACAATGTATACACACACTTTATATACATATTATATACGTTTTGTTCTACAATAATTCATGCTATATACTAAACAGTCATGTTGATGACGATTCAGCTGAAATCGGACTGCAAGAATTTTCAGGTTTAACGATAAAACTGTTTTAGAACAATTTCTCTGGAAATTACGCAATGGAGCTTCAGTGAGTAGTGAATTGAGGTTGGGATGGTTGCACTACAGTTATACACTATTAATTTATTTCTCATAATTATGTAAATATAAATTTAATAACATTAACTTTTACTTATAACATACAAACGTGTTTCGGTAGGCCAGTGGTTATGGCCAATTCATACATATCTTAAGTCGAGGGTCCCATTAAGTGGTTTTTTTTTCTTCCTGTGCCTCTGTTTATAATTATTTCCTTAATAAACACAGCCCAAAGTGGAGAGACATTATTCTTCACTGAACGTGGAAAGTCAAACGCCCAGAATGGTCCACTAGCCTTCTCTAGTTCGCCGCTGGTCGCAAATAACATACTATAATATATTTTTCTCCCTGGAAGTCTATGGCTGATTACTATTATTACCACAAGTCTTCAGTTCCAATGCAATGTATGCTATGGTTGAACTCGGCTCAAAACCGGCCCCACCGCATATTCAAGATTTACACACCTCGGAATAGGGGCAGGTGTGCTTGCGATCAGTTGTATTTGTATTTCACAACACTTGTCAGCTACTGAAAAACAGATAATGCAAACAAATCTTTCAACGTCATTTTAAATGTTTTTATCTTAAAAATAAAGAATAAGGAGTTAAACTGGAGGATGGCCATTGTATCTATCTAGGCGTACGGTAGTGAACGTACTTTGGGCTTAATGAAGCTAACAAAATTCCAACAGATTCCACGAAGGATTCCAGAACGCACGAGCTGCGTAAGCTAACCGATTTCATCGACACCGAAGTTAATAAATTTGTGCATTTGATATTTACGTATCAAGTAATCCCACATAATTATAAAATATACCTTGTATTTTATCAATTGTTGTATCAATAAACTAATCTGAGTTCGGTTTCATTGATCTAAACTAAACAATAAACCCGCTCTAGTAGAAACACTTTTTTTACTCGCACTTGACATTGCAGGTAATTCCTTATCTTATTGGTCCAAATGCGCTAAATAAGGAACCTGGAATAAATGTCTATAAAAGCAAAGGAGCTCACACAAACTTTCAAATTACATTCTTAAATATTTCTTTAATATTTTTCCTACATAAAAATTACACAACATGAAAGTTTTAAAATTACATTTTATGTTAATTATTTGAGCTTCGCCTGAGAAGCTAAATTTTATTAGGGTATTATAATTGTTAGAGGTCAGCAACAAAATATATTCAAAGACCCTCATTATATTTAAAAAAAAAATCAATAAGTAACTTTAGTACTCAGGGGAAAAAAACAGATTGGTAATTATGAGGAAACATTTTATTATCAAATAAATGATTGATATCTGCGATATAGAAAACGATACATAAGGGAATTTTTGTAAAATAATTAGAAATATAACAGGTTTAAAAAAATTAATGTAAATAAAGCCCTATTTATTCTTTTCTGTTATATATTTTAAGATGGAAGAAAATTGCGGGAAAAAAAAGCCAGTCATATTTAACTTTCCTATTGATTCAATACTCAGTGCTGGCCAAACTCTGCCTATTTGTTTGCGATCCTTTGAAAATTTAGATCAGTGTAACTATTTAATGCTAATGTTAGATTTCAAAAAATAGCAACGGAAACGCAGAAACATAAATCCTCTAATAAAGTAACTAATCAGGAACGTTAAGGATTCAAGAGAAATATAAACGGCAAAGATGTGACCGGCTAAAAATACGGAGAGTGATTAAGCGGAGGAGATGGCGATTAAAGAAAAAGCACAAATATATCTGGGAGGTGAGATGTTGGCAGAGGGGATTGGAGCATTCCTCTGAACGCATCACGTGTGGCGAGTGAGGCAGACAGCCATGGGGCTTGTGGGAGAGCGAGAGTGATGTAGCCATCTCCCGTCAGCCGTAAGGAAGGCAATAGGGGACCCAGGGGGGACTTCACGGTCGAGAGAGAGTGGGTCAGGAACCACTAGCAATGCACTACAACGGAGGAACGGCAGGCTCCTCGTCATCCCCAGAGCCTTACAACCAGCACGCAGGAGCTGCGTGAACTAAGCCATTTCCTCAGTACTACCGCAGCCAATGAACATTGAACACTTAATCCAATCCTATAGGCTTATTATGGATTTTATCAATAAACAAATCTCCCACGTTATTACAAATCTCATTGCATATTATTACAAAAAATTACACTGGCATCAGAGAAGAATTTATATAATCGCACTTTCTACATTTTAAACGTTTCAAATAATTCTTCAATCGTTCAATTTAAATTTTTTACAAACTCAACTTTTCATTTTATATTTAAAAGAGGCATGCGACATTTCAATTTAAAAAACAACTCATTGCAGCTTATACGCCCGAAAAATTACCCTAAACAGATTTTATTTTTATCACTATAAGTGTTGAGTTTGATCACCTTTAAACTAAATATTCGTTCCCACACCTACTTAGCAGATTTCAATCATTAACGAACTTAGCCTATCGTCTTGCATGTAACGGTTATATGAAGAATTTTATTTAGAAAAAGTGTATAGTGACTATCAGTTTTTATGTAAAGTAGCTAAGATCGGAGAAAATATCAGGAAATGTTTCAAACATGAGAAAAAGTTCAATTCGTTAAAAAAACTACAAGTTTTTCATAAAGATTTATTGTTAGCAAATCTCCCACAAGAAAACATTAAGAGTGTGTTTATAAGCTCTCTAGTGTCGATAGCTTTAAAAACAAGAATAATTAAGGACGATATTGATAAATGTATGAGGAATACCACACACGAGTTAATTATTTGCTTCTTTAATGCTGTTTCTAACCCGAACAATTTTTAAATTGTCTAAATTTGCTAATAAATTATGTACTCAATTTTAACTACAAAGACGTATGGAATCATGAAGTGAAGAACACTTAGGTAAAGGGGGAAGGAGCAGGGAATCCAAGTGGTTATGATGCTGGACTAACGGAGCGAGTGTTAGTTTTCCATTGACCTAGTGAATACATAGTTCGTATGTTCCTGAGTAAAGAACGATGTACTGACCGCATACCTCTCTACTCGCCTAGAATAAACCCTGAATTCGACAGGTTGGATTTGATCGAAACGATAGTCATAAAATCACTTCTTAAAATATTTGACCTGATTATGGTCTAGTATTTATAGAAAATGCTTGTAAAGATGGACCATCAGATTATTATGTTATAGGACCCTAAATATATACAAGCAAAATGTCAATATTGAGTTTGTACAGTTATAATATCCTGATATATACTCGAACCCAAAGCATGTTTTTTTTTCTCTTAAAACAACCAGTAACACCTTTATATGCAATTATTTTCCTCAAAAGTAACAATAAAGACAAATCAAAATGAAATATACTTAGTTCTAGCTTATACTAGAAAAATAGGACTGTGCTCATAGCAAAGGGTGTCTGACGCGAGTGGCAACTTGTAGATAACCTCCTTAGTGTGAAGTGGTTAAAGATAAATAATGGGTCCTTCACGTTGAAACTGCGTAAAATAAGTGAACTCCCAAACATGCCAGTTCATGTATGTCCGCTGCAAAAGAACTTTCTTTAGTTTTTTTTAAGTTTAAATTGAAATATTTATTTATTTTAGAAATTACATACTGCACAGCGTGCATCTTGCAATGTGCTCTCATAGTTTACAATAAATAATAATAATAATGTACAACATACACCATATAGTAATAAAATAATAATAATAATGATTAAAAAAAAGAAAAAAAAAATAATTAATCCAATATTAAATTCTTAAATAACGATTATAAAAGAAACACTGATAATCTTTGCCCATCAACGAATCTCATCAATCATTAGTAAACCTTCTGAAGAAAACATCTTTCTAGAGAAGAATCTTTCATATTTACAACTGTATCTCTTTATCGAGATATAAAGCAAGATCGAAAAGACTGGTCGAGAAGTTTCAAACTGCTGAGACGAGCATCAGGNTTTTCAATTCTTATTGGGTAGTGTTGGCAATGATGAGGTCACGCGGCCATCTCCTATTTAGGTTGCGTGTTGGGTTATTAGGATGGGTACTACTAGATAGAGTTTGGGCTAGAGGATTGGGATGCATGGAAAGGGCAGAGTGGAATTTATTAAAACGGGTTGTGATAACTTCAAACTTTCTATATCAAGTAAAATATATCTCTTATCGATAAACATATCAGTGTTAAGTTACATTGCTTTGAACTAAATAATACACCCGCTGTAGCGGAGAAACATATTTTAATTCCCACTCTTATTGATTGGATATCAATGGATAACACACAGAGCCAACAGTATATCTAAAATCGTTGTGAAAAACTTCATAGAGAAAGCGACTATTTCCGGCGTCAAGATCATGTCATTAAAATTTACGTTTCAGGTGAATTTCCACTCGTTCAATTTCACTGGTAAAATACTTCCAGTATCACTCATTAAATCTGTGTTAAGTTCCGTTCCTCTAAACTGAATATTATGCACGCAATGTTTCGTATTCGTACTTGAAATATAACCCCCACACTTACTCAACTCACGCTCAATAACCAATTCAGCCTTTGATTTTTTTATTTAATAGCTAGATGCCAAATTCCACTATGAAAAACTGAAAACAATAGTCTGCAGAGTCATAAACCACACTCACACACACTATATGTGACTATCATTTTTGGTACACAACAGATAAACTGTCTAAAACATTCCAAAAAAATCATATATCTTGGATTTCGCTAAAACTCCCATTTAAAGATTGTCACGCCTGGCTTATACGTTTCAAAATGTAAAGGATTATAAATGAATGCACATATATATAATCAAACCTAGCCTAGTTGACGTAGTGCTTGGCAGATTTGACTTCAGAAAATCCAGATATTGACGATGGTCCAATAATGTGACTTTTCTTCTTGACTACATTTTCTGAGATCTCCATCCAACCATCCAAAAAAAGAACTCATACATTACTAATACATGCTTTTAATAATTGTAGTTAGTAAGGGTAAGTTGATATAAATAGAAATCTCCTTTTCTCATTATGGACTTCGTTGTATAAAAGATCTACGTTGTTTTTAAAATATTCTTCCTAGAAATTTGACATCTAAATGACATCATTTAAAAATTTATATCTTTATTTTAGTGTTGATAGACATTCATCATGATCACCTGAATTTTCATTTTTCTTCGGATTTTTATCAGCAAAATACAATTAGAGCGTTGCATGTAAGCTGCGATGCTTTCACTTTCGGCATCTTACCGCATGCCATTAAGTATTTATGAATATTTTCCTTGAAATTCCTGCGCTGTGAATCTTAGCGCTAATATTCAAAATATGACATTTGGCAAAATTTACTCTCTACATGTTATCCCTTGTCCGATAAGCCATTCTCAGGGTTGCAATCCTATTCTCCTGCTTCTGATTCGGTCACCTTCATATAGGAAGTTATTGTTCAGTGATCCTTTGCACAAAAAGTTTCTCTTTTTGTATGAATTCTTTACTCAACTTCTTCCCGTCTTGAATCTTCGATTCCTCTGTCTGCAGCCTAGGTAAATTAGATGTGTGAGAAATTTGTTTTTTTCCACAAGTTTTTACTTCAAACTTTTGTTTTAAATATACTGGTTTATTGGTTTATTTGATGGTATTATTTTAAAATATTCCTCAAAAAACCATTTTATCTTATAATATTTACGATACATGTATATTAATTATGTCAATTGTGAAATTCAAAGGTTTCAGTTTTACACAATAATTATCAACCAATAATTAATTCCTTTAAGAGTTTGCAATGACAAGTCTAAAAAACGAATTACTCTCCCTAAGCAGTCGACGCCAAAAAAAAAAAAAAAAAAAAAAAAAAAAAAAAAAAAAAAAAAAAAAANTGAAAGCAACCCCTGATTAAAGGGGGCTGCAGCGAAATCTAGGGGTGAGTATTGACTTGAGACAGCCGCGCCGACGCACTGAACCAAGGGAGAAACCAATAAAATCTTCTTGGGGCGAAGAAAAACACCCCTGAGGAGGGTGAACATCCCCTCCCGATCTACAGCAAATACACTTGCGTGGATAAATTCCTCCAGCATTCTCCTGCATAGACAACTGTCGGGATACATAAGTTATAATTTAAAAAAAAAAATAAATCATGAGCAAAAAGAATATGTTATATAAAGTTAGTACAAACAATTTATTAGAAGTATAAGACAATACATAAACGTTGGCCAAATTGTAATGGTGAACAAAACAATATACTGAATTATACATAGTCTATAACCAACCCTGAATTATATTGTCATACATTTACTAATCTAATTGTATTAGATCTAGGCTTGCCGAACTCAGTAGAAACAGTGCTTGTGAAAATTTTAACATGTTTCATTAGAAAATTTTTAATTTATGTTGTTTATTTATTGATTGAAAATTATTAAATGCATATAATAGACCAATGAATATTAAGTTCATTGTTATGGATTTCATATAAGAAATAAGAATATTAATTCCGTATTTTACCTAATATTCTGAAACAATTTTAAATTCATTGGAGAAAAAATGATTGAGATATTTAAGAGTTGGATACCTCTTAAGTTAATATCATTTTATCGGCCAAATTCAAATTAAATATCTCTAATGAAATTATCGTTTAAGAGGCGTAATAAGAGGCAAAATTTACTAATCTAATTTTA
The DNA here is from genome assembly GCA_000696205.2 of Oncopeltus fasciatus. NCBI lineage: Eukaryota > Metazoa > Arthropoda > Insecta > Hemiptera > Lygaeidae > Oncopeltus > Oncopeltus fasciatus. The sequence continues at coordinate 1,060,541 of KZ806987.1, forward strand.
TTAGAATCTAGGCTTGCCGAACTCAGTAGAAACAGTGCTTGTGAAAATTTTAACATGTTTCATTAGAAAACTTTTAATTTATATTGTTTATGTAATTAATAGCGTTCATTAGTAATTCAGTATCTTTACAATCGTATTAACATGATTTTACTATGCAATTTACAATTATTATCTTAAAAATCTCCTTTTTACATATTTCCTCATGAACAACCATTCTTCATTAGTAGTACTGTTTTTTTTTACTGTGACTATTAACCAGCACATTACTATATACAAAATATGTAGAAAGTAATAAATAATAAAGTTGAAAAAAAAAAAAAAAAAAAAATCGTTTCAGGTCTCTAAGTTTTACTAAGCCACTTAAGTATTTGTAATATCCATTTATAAGAAGAAGGTAAAATTCGTTTAAACTTATTAATATTAAAGATATATAAACATTCTTTGATATTTTTAAAATGCCACATAAGACAAAATATTAGTATAGTGAATAGAGAATTTAAAAAAAAAAAGAAACTTAGTATGGCAAAATTAAGAAAATTTATTTATTTAGACTTTTACTTAGCGCACAGTTAAGTAAAAAGTCTCAGAAAAGAGTTAATGAAAATAACTTTCGTAACAAACAGATAATAATTATGAATTAAGAGAGATATTTGGTCGTCTGCCAATGGCAGTGGTATTAAATATCAACGGACACAGCGATAAAAATAAAGTCGCCGGCCAGAAATCGTTATCAAATTTTGCCACCTTTAGATACACTAAACATTTAGTGAAAAGCCGTTTTCAAGTCCGAACAAAGAACTCTAGAAATTCCAGATTAAAATATCTGGCGACAGGGATTTGCGTTGTATGATGTGAGTGTGTTATGTAGTGTTTGCTACACTATACGCCTCTCTCTGTCAAAATCAGGCTCGAAGAAGAGTCAGGCCAGCTGCAGCTATTCAGGAAAACAGTCCGTCATGGGCTCGCCCAGTTAATTTTAACATGGCTATGTCACATCTACATGTTTGGAGCTATTGACGGACCACTGCCGCTTTCAATAGTTAGTGAGACACATGTGTACCCCATTTAACTCGCTAAATATAATGCACATTAGAATTTCCTTGGTAAACCCATTCGGGTTCTGCTGTTAACTAGTGATTTCTGTAAGAAAATTATTGCAGGCTTAGATCTTTTTAAATTTTCTTTTTTATAATTTATAGCAAGATATAGTCCAAAAAAGAATTTCTATAGTAACTCCCTTATGACAAAAGATATGTTACAATTTCACACGAAAACGTGAAACAGGATTAGTGTTTTCAACCATTTGTACTTTAATGATAATTTCATATTGCTTCAATACTTTACTAATTTTATTATTTACCTACATTAATTAAAAACTGCGTATTAGGCCAAACTTTTGAAATGTTTAAGAATGTAAACTAGTGTACAATAATTTGAAGCATTCTTTTAACCTTTAAAGCTAAGTAATAAAACAATGGCTTCCACTTTAAAAATAAAAATAAAAAATTGAAAAAAAAAAAAAAAATTTGATCTTTCTATGCAAAAATTAAATTAACGAAAATTGAAATGATTGAAAAGAAAAAAAACTGACAAAATGCCAAGGAATTAGAGGTCGGTGAGAGGACTATACAGTTAAGGAAAATTGAATCAGAGTTGAGGTAATCCCAACAGCTCGATATTAGACCAACTTATGAAAGAAAAATTGGGGAAGTTGATGAAACAAGGCAACCTAGACTGATGTGAGATTTTAAAAGAACAAACCTGACATACCGTGAAGAAATCTGGGGTGCTGCCAAGCCTTCCAACATAAATGAATCATGTCCTTTCCATCCAAAACCCTCCGAATAATCGTAAATGCTCCCTATTACGTATCCAATTCATCCCTTCACCACATTTTAATATCCCTTCTTCCCGCTTCACCCTTTTCCACAGTCAACTACCATATCATCCTAATCCACTAACACAGACCTAGCCATCCAACTCCCTACAAACCTCCCCGACGTCTCAAACGAAGTGACCTCCTGGGAACATAGTTTGTATTTAATTAATATATTTTTAAGTTTATTGTAATCAAATTACAAAATATTGTTATGTTAATAGAAATGTAATAAATAAATAAAAGTCGAAAAAAAAAGGAATAAAAATTATTGAATTTATACTTCCTTCCTACCTCTGAAATAGGTTGTTAGTTGACTTGCTCTTTGATCAAGAACAAATAAATGCCTTGGTAATTACCATTTCAAGAATTATTTTTAAAAAAGAAACTAAATTCTTGTTAGGACTATTTTGTAAGTTTTACAATTCAATTGCATTTTTGAAATATTTATTCATAATTATACAAAAAACAAATAAAGCAGATTGGCAACGTCTCATAAAAGTTGGAAATATATGAGATCATAGGTATGTTAACACTAGAAGGAGAAGGAGGCAATAAGGGCACAAGATAACATCGCAAAGAATGATTCTAGAAGTTGCAGGGGAGGCATTCAAGATGCATAGTTACAACCTTAAAACGGTTTAATAGGTTTTAAAAAAATAGTTTTATAGCTCAAAAACTTTCAAATATAATATCCGGTTTATTAGGTACTATACATTTTGTTATAACAGAAAAATGAGGAAGATGTTGAAAATTATTGAATTTAGTCTTTGACTAAATCTACTCTCTAAGCAATCCTATCATAGCCAAAAATGAGTTCATTATAAGGTTTAAATAAAATAAATAAATAAATAATTCTTTTAACAGTCTCCAAAAAGGAGGAAAATAAAAGTAACTTTTAAACCTTGCATTTAAGTACATATTTAAAATTATAAGTATGTGTATGAATAAACATACACGCACACATATATACAGGTAAATGTGTGTGTGGGGGGGGGGGCTTATACACTGCGTTATTTTTAGGTGCCTCTTGCTTGGCCAGACTTAAAGAGATTTATAACTGCCTTACGAACACATACACACATTCTGATACAGCATCGTTTTTTTTTTGTTTTTTTTCCTACGCGCAGAGTTATTAAACCTCCATCAACCTTGGTCAATTTTTCTGAAAGGGCTTTAACTCCCTTAGATTAGTTTGTCACCAGTAGACTGACAGATCCCATCTGTCCGAGGAGGCCATCGACCTTTTTAAACCTAGGGCAACGCCAGTCCTCCCACAGACTTATAGCGAACTTCTAGAAAAAAAGACCAGGGAAATCAAGATACAAACACATTACTTTTAGCATGCAAGTCACACACACACGCGCTAGCCACTGGCGCCCCCGTATCCGCGTGCGCGTGGCGGCTCACTTAGGTGTGTTGTGTGTACACGGGTGTGCGGGTGGAAGCGGGTGTTTGTCTGTCCTTGTGTGCGCATGTGCTATTAAGATCCAGAGCGATTATTCCCGTTCGTGGGAGAGAACAAAGTTGTTGACAGTAATATTTCTGTTCAGCTGAATTCATAGCTAAAAAATCACCACAGAAGAAAGATGATTCAGGGAGCAGTGGCCGAGAAAAAGCGAGCCGAAAAGAAAAATCGGAGGATCTGCTATGGTCAGGGACGGATATTACAGGAGAGTGGGCCGAGCAGGGCTGAAAGAGAACACTTCCCGGCACATCGGAAAAGGAGACGTGGAGGGGAGGGGTTTGAACTCAGGCCAGACTCGCTTTGGCAGAAAGCAGGAGCCCAGACAGGTGGCGACCTCGAATGACGTGCGTGGGAAAGGTATGGGGCAGGTGGGCGGCGCCAACTCAACCAAGAAAGCTATCACCAAAGTTATCAGCACATAGCTGACAACTTGCCCCAGTAAACATAAGACTCATGCTGACAAACATAGTGCTCACTTTGCTTTAGTAGCCAAATGAAATCGTTAAAGAAGCCAAAAATATCCGTCCCAAATTGTGATTTCTTTTTTTATGGAATTAAGCTTTGCTCTCCAGTTTACCTTTTTTATTTTAATTATTTCATATATATATATAGTTAAGTAAAAAGTCTCA
>KZ806987.1:1065185-1081260 GCA_000696205.2 Oncopeltus fasciatus
ATATATATATATATACATGTATATGTGTACGTGTGTGTGTGTGTGTGTGTGTGTGTGTGCGCGCGTGTGTGTGTACAAGCTCTAGCGCCAGCAATTTTAAAAGAAATGAAACTAAATTAGGTGTTAAAGGTCCGTTTTGCCCGTTGGATGAGTTTCACGATCACCAAATTCGTCCAAGAGTAAGGGAAGATTTACAGGAAGACCAAAATTTAGAATATTGATATCTTCGTTACCATTAGCTGGGGGATTATCCAGCGATGGACTTTCTTTTTAACTATACAACCAAAATGAGCAGAATGCATATTATGTATGCGTATAATTGCAACAATATTAATGTAAACTTAAATACAGCTGGGGAATGTACATTTAATAATAATATATATTCAAAGATATAAAATAAGCCCTACATAAGATCATGGCTATTTTAAAAGGCACGTGCTTATTTGTCCTCGGTGACTAAATATATGACTTATTGGATACCTAAATACTTCATTTATGCCAATGCTTTGTAGATCAGAGTAAACAATGTAAGTTTGGATTTAAATATAAATAAGAGTATAGCGTAATGCAAAGAGAAAAAGAAATATTTATGGCCAAAAGTAATATTTCTGGATGAAATTAGGGATGGGTTGAATGTGTTGGATTCGGCGTATAAATGATATGCCAGCTTAGAAATGCTGATTGGCTTGTGTCCAAAGTGACTCGTATCTTTTATTGAACATGCCGGCTACCCCATGATAAATCTACTCCTTTGTCCTACATAGATATTGTAGATATATAGAGGAAGAGGTGTGCGTCTCTTCAAAAAGATGAATAAAACAGTTGTCAGTTTAGAAGGATTCCCCCCGTTATTTCTGTATCTCGTTCGAAGAACACAATCCTTCTCGCATTAGGATAAGAACGTGAAACAAAACAAGTCCCTTAAATTAGAGACTTGATGAAATTATCCACCGGTGATAGATTCACGGTAGCCGACCCCTCATCACTGAACCCCAATCACCCTACGACACGATTCCCAGCCAGCTTTTGTATCAGATTGTTCTCAGAGACGATAATGTTGATATACTTGCAGCAAACTGAAGCTAGTTGCTATATAAGAAAAATTTTACAGAAAGGGTTTTCATGTCTCTAACCCATTATATACCTTTGCTTGAATTTTTTATTTTAAAGCCCAATAAACCAATTTCTCTGAGATAATTGAGAGCAGATCTTGCAGAAATTGTTCTCATTGTCCAACCCTTGATGAAAGTATATAAACAAAACTTAAAAAAAAAAAAAAAAAAGCTTTACAACACATTAACTAGTTTTCAAAATGAGAGTTTGTTGACCGTAGATGATTTTAGTTATACATTATATTATAATTCTCTATTATACTAATTTCAAATATTACTGTATTCTCATGACATTGTATTTCTACAGCCCTGAAGATGGCTTACAATGTAAGCCGAAACGTTGGCAGATAATCCTTCAGTAAAAAAATACATTTTTTTAATTTGTGTTTTTTTGGATCTACCTCGACCGAACCCCAACTAAAATCATCTTAGATTAACTAGTTTTCCTTCCTGGTTGCCGATAGTCTCCTTTAGGAATATTCCATACGCCACGTTCCCTAAAAAATAGTTCTTTATGGTAATTAAGACAAGCCATTCTCGTATATTTCATAAAATATTAACTCCTGGTCAGAAATATTACTTTAGGTCAGTCCTTCAGTATTCCATAAACCATTACAATTTATATTCTTTCACATCTATAATACAAATACAATTTTTCATTCAGTATAAACAAGTGTTCAAGTAAATAAGAATAGCTTTTGATCGTTGAGAACCATCCAATCACCTATGGGGTTGGAGTTCCCTCAACAACTTCTGTAAGTTTTGTATTCTAAAATTTTAAATAAAATCATATTTGAGGTTTCGGCCTGAATTTCAGACTTTCTTCCTGGTAATTAGAATGATGAAAGGGGGAAGTCAGACAGTGGATAAACTCGAAAAAATCTGAATCAGGTCACCCACGAAATACCCCTTTACCAATCCAAAAACCATCCAGCTCATCTTAAGAGAGGTTAGTTACATTTAAGTTTAAATTTCATGCGGTAAATGTTTGGCCAGTACAGCTTTCACAAATTACTAGTATTTCTACCCCCTCAGATCTTCATCGTTATATTTGTTTTCATATTGCATTATTGTTAAATATTTTTCCAAAGAGATGTTTATTTTATTTATTCTCTAACTCGAAATAAACACTAGACAGAAATAATTCGAATTAAAAACCATATACAGTTAAATGTTAAAGAAATAATGATTATGAACAGAATGTTCAACTTAACGCTCTTTATATAGCAACCAAGCCTATAAAATCTGACTTATTAACTAAAAAAAAAACAATAAAAAAAACAAAAAAAAAAACAGAAAATGAGGCAGTATAAAAAAGAAGGCATACTAAGAGCTAGCTAGTGCTTTGATAACAGCAGCAAAACAAGGCATCTTCATAAAACGAAATGCATGGTAGTAAGCCATGAACTAGATAAGAAGGAACAAATAATCAAAAATATTTACAGGAAGGATAACCTTCCTAAAAGTATATACTTCAAATTCATCAGAACATTTATTTCATACATTTCATTTTTTTTTTTTTTAGCCCCTTTTTCAAACACTTAGGGTCGTGGAAGGAAGGACTATCTCGAGGTTTCCATCCCATTCTAAACATCCATGGGTCAGGACAAGCTTTTATTTATAGATATAAAAGCTATTAATAACCGCCCTTAATGAGGTTGATAAAAGATTCGATTGAATCGAGCCTTCCTCTCGGTTGCCCGTATTCCAAAGTCGAGTAACATCTTCAAAGCGTTCAAGCTGCGGATGTAAAATGTTATCAACACTAATTATGGCTGTGAAATCTAGGCTCTCAAAAAATGCTCTGGAGAGAAAATTATTAAATTACGAGATGGAATGATAGAGTAACAAAGACTCTTCGGATTAGTGACTCAACAGAATCTAGTAATAAAATTATTGATCTGTTACAAGATGCTAACCTATTTAACAGAATATAAATCATAAAAATAAATGTGTATATATATGTATATTATCATTAAAAAATAAATAAACAANTTTTTTTTTTTTTTTTTTTTTTTTTTTTTTTTTTTTTTTTTTTTTCTTTGTGGGGGGATGCCAGGGTCGGTCATAGGATCCGTTCGGGTCTCACAAATCTGGCTCTGGGTTTAAATTTATCGCTAAATAAAATCTTGTCATAAGTCATGAATGTTTAAAATGGAATAGCAACTAGATAGTACTTCCCTCCATAGTCCTAATATATTATTATTAGTTGTTGTTGTTGTTTCAAAGTTAATATCATTGTTAGAGTGAAATCATGATTTTTAAATAGTGTAAATAAATTTAAACAATTAACTAGTATAATTATTAAGGACAGTGTAAATATTTCTTATAACTTGTAGAATAGGCATTTCTCGTAATTGTTAGGGCTTAATAACCTAGATGTTTATCGCCTAAACAAATGCATATCTATCTATCTTCGGATGGTAACGTAGGATATTTGAAAGCCATTGCACATGGCAGGCTGAAAAATTAAGAAAAAGAAAATTGTGTGCTTAGCAGCACACTTATTATTTTATTTATTTATTTTTTTTAATAAGGAAAACAAATTTGGCATTTGAATTTTTCCGCAAAGCTTTGGATAAGTCACGAGCCAAAATCGTCAGAGCGAAGGTTGATGGGGGAGCACAAAAAAGAGTATGTTGCATAATAGATGTAAAATGAAGGTAATATTATATAAAGCATTCAGAGAGAATAATGTTTTTCAAAACACTACAAAAATCGGAAAAAATTAAAATTGCTCACAATAGCTTGAGTACTTCAAGTTGAATCTGCTCAACTGAATGATACTTGTTGAACTTTTCCCAAGAAAAAGATATGCTATTATTTTTAATATAATACCTCTGTCCAAAAAAAACAAAACAGCACTTGTCAGTTTTTTCCAGCACATCATTAAAGTCAGTCTGATTCGCCAAGCTTGTTTTTAGCACAGATTCCCCATAAACATGTTCCTTGACTCAAGGCGATTGATGTAAAACTTCCTGGCCTTTGTCATTCAACTTCCTTCATCATCATTATTTTTAGATTTTGTATTTACGCTCTTACAGACAAAAATATATTTTCAACGTAAATACAATTCGGTCCATGTAATAATATTTTTTTTTCCGATTCATGGTTCAGATAAAAATATGTTATTTATGCCACCAGGGACAAATAAAGTTGTGTTTTACAGTCTACACTTAAACAACAATATGAGAATTAATAGTAAGTGTATATATATATATATANAGTGTTAGATTTCACTAACCTACACTATATATTACGCTTCCTTTGTCGATACAAATGCTTTAATCAAACTTGACTTGTTGCTCATATTCCCCCATTATCTGATCAAAAAATCTCAAAAACAAATTCCTCCTTTTTTCTACATTTAATAACGGCATGTAAAATTCCTTCCCAATGCAGAAAAAATACATGAAAATATATATATATATATATATATGTGTGTGTGTGTGTAGTGGCTTTAAAGATCCAGAGGTATATTTAGCTCCTCAATGTGGTATTTATATGCGCTTGGCCAGACCACAGAAATCTATACTTGATTATACGACCATTCATAGATACTTTTTGATATGCGAGGGAGAAATCGGTCATGATCCCATCGTCATTTACTAGAACAGGGAACCTCTTTATTTTTTTAAGGGATGTACAGCCTTAGATGAGTTGAAACCTGAAGACGAACATATTTCGTTATTTTCGGAGGGCCGTCGGTTTTTTCCTTACCTAGGGCAACAAAGCTAGTGCCAATTGCGTAGAAGTACTAACATCTCGCCCGTATACTGATCTTCCTACTAGAGAAACCAATGGTAAAGACTTGGCATGTATTTGTTCAGAAAAATAACCAGAGTGAGCTAGGATATGTGCGTGGGTGCGCGTGTGTGTGTGTGTTCTAATGGATGAAATCTGCTGAGAGGGTGGGAAATTCAGAGAAAAAATGAAAAAAAGAATGAATTAAATAATATATTTTTGTATCAAAGTGGGATACATATGGGGAGTGAGCAGGGAAGAGGCCTGTTCCACATCCCCTAACACAGGTTATAATAGTCCTGCAAAAATATAATTTGGCCCACTGGCAGGTGAACTCTCAGCCCACCTTCTAGCCCATTACATCACCATGAGAATTCTGCCCATTCACAGCTCCCAATTTCAGGCCGCAGAACATTTGTCAGTACAAAACTCCGGGAAATATCTAGTCACCACTTGGATACTCGCTAATTTATGTATTAATAAGAAAATAAAAGCTTTTCTATCAACTTTACGAGTCAACTATTATTCATTTATATCCCACGGACACTCATCAAAAATAATTAAATGATTTTCTTCCTTTCACATTTTCAACGATAACTGACTTATAATTCGCAACGATTAAGTGGGATTATGCTTGAAATGGGAAAATAGCTGGCACCTGATCGTAACAGTTGGAAAATTTGATTTTATTACATTTATATTGTTTACACTTTTGACAAATGTACGTGATAAGGAAGATAAGATATATAAACCGAAAGTAAAAAAAAAGAAAGATAAAAAATAAAAAAAACAAGGTGGCTTCCTTCATCCATCATGAATCTTTGCTTCATAATTTTACCCTCATTGCCGAGTCCATCTTGAAAATCTCCGCATTTAAAAATGTTTATTTTTAATGCCTGAGACAGTATCTCTTTATTTCATTTTATTGCTGTAGACAGCCCACAGATAAAATTTAAAAAAAAACCGTTTGATTATTTTTTATACTTATAAGATAAATTATTATATATAGACTACTGATTGGCGCCACGAGCGATTTACCCAAACCAGTGAATATCATACTTTATTTACTTTGTCAAATGAGAACAAATGAGTATGATATTCACAAATCATTGGTAGCTAAAATCAATATATAGCAGAGGTAAAGGAAATTTCCATCTCAGTTCGCTATTAATAATGTCTAACTTACATTCCCTTTTATTTAACTGATTTAAGATCGTAAATTTAACCATTGGGCAGAGCGTTAGCGTTCGGCTCTCTCAAACCTGGAGTCTTGCCTTTGCTTGTATAGTTATTCTATCGGGTGGGCTACCTGTAGGTAACTCCTTCCTCCACGACCCTAAATGGTTAAACAAAAAACCTTTGTTAGACAGTTTCAGAGATTATCAGCCACTCTTATGTAACTAAATTCTTATTTCCATGTCCTTGTCATCTTAATTGAATGCCGAAGAAATGCTTATATGAGAAAGTTACTGAATAATACTCAAAAGTGCTTAAAATTACTTTTACTTTGTAAGCGAATTCCGAAGTAATAGATTTTGTTCCCATACTGGCCACAAAAAAAAATCATTTATATATTAACNGCTTACAATGTAAGCCGAAACGTTGGCAGACAATCCTTTATTAAAAAATACATTTTTTAAATTTGTGTTTTTTGGATCTACCTTGACCGAACCCCAACTAAAATCATCTTAGAATAATATCTACGGTCAACAACCTCTCCTTTATTAAATTTTCTAATTCATTTTAGATAACATATAAACAGACACACAATATATATGTCTGTGTGTGTGTGTATTTAATATTAGCTTTAGTGACTACAATTTTTGGTACCTAGTAGCTAGGAACGGGGAAAGTATGAGAAAAAAACTTTTTTTAAATCTGTTGTGGGAATAACCTGAATTGAAAAATTATATTTGAAACCTTGTTCTCCCCCCTTTTTTTTCTTAAAAAAATAATGACAGCCTTAACTTATAAATTAAACATTTTCATTCTGTTTTATTTTGCAGTTCTATGAAGACGGCCTTATTTCAAACTAAATATTAAAGATGTTTTTAATCGGAAAACATTAAATGGCATATTGCATTTTCGTCTACTTAAAATATCAGATCAAGCTTTTAAGCAGCTGATGTGATCTGGGCTCTTAATGCTATATTTCTCGAGTCCTTTAATGTATTTTCGTACATATATTAGCTTTAAAAGAAGAAATTTATTTAAGAATGTAGCTATGATGGATGAACGTTTCCCCCACTAATTGTTCTCTCCTGTTTGTAAATTAGCTTAAGATAAAAACTTTTGTTGAATTGTTGGTCTGCGTTTTTCGCCTTCTATTTTTGTTGGGTGTGGAACTACTAGATGGTGGGCCGAAGAAGGGCAGAGGCGGATCGTTCCTGGCTTGCTCCGTCGTTTCTCTTGGCTATGAATCCCTGCGCATACACACACATAAAACAAAAATGTGTATGTGTAAAAGAGAGGATTGAGAGCTGAACCGTGACTGAACTTGGAACAAGGATTCGTGAGGGATTTGGTCAGTATGGGAAAAGATAGCTCTCTGAAATAAGATAAGGCTATCTCATATCCAACTACCTGAGATGGGATTGATCGGGCATTCGGTCTTTAAAAAAGATTTTTTATTAAGTTAGGCAATTGAGATTATGAAGGAAGGGAGTCTCCTGCTCTGGGAAAACTAAATCACGACTCGATGATATATTTATCTTAGATTATACAATTAATGAAATCTTAAAACGTAATTTTAATTAAAATTAATGAGGGGGTAATATATCTAAGTAGGTGTTAAATATAGGTGTAGAAATTTAACACTTGACTTTAATTTTATTTGTTTTTAAACTCAAGTGGCAGAATTTAAATACAACTTTAATTTAATACGTGCCAATTAAATATTTATAATTTTCATTCAGTGTACTTGAGCTTACAGTAAAACTTCCTTAAAATTTTTCTTTAATTATTAAATGATTTTAGTTGGGGTTCGGTCAAGATCCAAAAAAATACCAAAGGAGAGTTTGTTGACCGTAGATATTATTATAAGATGATTTTAGTTGGGGTTCGGTCAAGGTAGATTCAAAAAACACAAATTTAAAAAATGTATTTTTTAAAAAGGATTATCTGCCAGCGTTTCGGCTTACGTATTTAATTATTTAAATACAATTACGTCTAAAAAATCGTTCAACGGGGTTCCAGGCAGTTCTCTAATTTTAGGAGTTAGACTTAGCTAAATAATCACTTCAATATTTTACATATAACTATTGTGTATGTTCATTGTTGTGATTGTCTAAGGAGGCGTAAAATCTTGTTTTTGCAGGTTAAGTCCCTTTCCAGTTAGAAATTAAGCGAATTATACATAATGCCTTCATTTATGGGTAGACCAATATTCGCATTTGTCCAATTTTCCGCGGCAAATAAGATTTTTAAAGAAATACCTTTAGGGATTTAAATAAAGATCACCTTCGCCCTAGAATTAGATTTTCTCTGAAGCAAACTTCAAACATCATTCAGACGTGAGTCAAGAATTTTTTTTTTTTAACAGTCTGTTTTTAAAGTTAGATAAATCAAGTTCTAAACTACTACACATATAACGTAACTAAATTACTACATAATCCGTCTATTTAAATGAGCAGCAAATTCATTGCAGAGTATAATTTTAAATTCCGAAAGCACTCAGTTTAAGTTAATAGTAAAACGTAATTCAAGATTAAGAGCTTCGTCTCAGTACATCTTTCCTCCCTCCCCTTAAAAAAAGAAAAAAAAAAACTCTTTTTCTAAGTCAAAACCAGATAACGTGTTGTGCCATAAGCTTAAACTTATGGCTCAGACTATTTGTCTCGATCATAGCTAATCTTTAAATGCTCAAGAAATTATTGCCATTTACTTATTTATTACATTATGCGATAATAATATAATTATTATAATAACTAATCAATATCGATAATAGCATCTTTACACACACTCACATTCTTAAATTTAAATGTAAATTATTTTCAATCGGAAAACCTACATACCATCAAAATGTGCTTAAGTGTACCAGAAACACTTGTAAAAATTACCGAATCTACCATCTTCTCATATGGCAATTTTTACACATTTTCCATACTCCCATTTTATATAGTACTAGGTAGATATGCAAATGGAAAGCATACTTGACAGGACAATAGAATAGAGATGGCTATGAGCTACGAGGTAGTTCATGGGAGAAATGGAGCAGAGGTAATCACTTAGAAAGCCCAATCTCCTGAATCGATTGTCGACAAGAAGTCTCCTTTTCAACTGTCCCTTGGCAGAAGAGCACTCGACTTCCTCGTCCTATAGATCGCGTCTGGGATGGCTGTCATCTCATGGAAATGTCGTACTTCAGCGCAGATAGTTACAGATTTAGTTTGTTAATTTCCATTTATTACATTAGAATCGCGTGGAATTTAACATTTAATGCAAATATAAAATGATCGGTGGACTATATACCGATAATTATTAAAAAAATATTTAATGTGCATGCCGATCACTAATAAATTCTAAAGAGAACTTTAATATGAAGAAAAAACAAATATTTTTGTTAAAATCGACAGTTCACTGCTTACGTCTAAATTACAGACAACCTATTTTTTTTTTTTTTATCGAGTAGATGGGCAAAAACTATATTCATAAATACTTCTTTCGGACACAAAGGGTTCTGTTAGGCTCTCGCAATCCTGGCGCTGCGAGATCAAATTCCGCCTTGGGCAAGCTTTTATCGGCAAATAACAGTTTGTCCTGACCCATGGATGTTTAGAATGGTATGAAAATCTTTAGAGACCCCTCCCTCTCCGGATTCGAACTCCTGCCGCATCCACCATATAATTCAGACATATCGCCATCGGTTTACTACTTGCTTCGATCCATGACACGTTTTCTTCAAGGGAAAAAGTTTTATAATTTTGCAGAAGTTAAAATTACGGTCCAATAGTTCTTTGACAGACATCCCAAGGAATGTTATCAGCATGGGATCGAGCAATCGGCCAGTAGATGGCTAATGTCGGTAGTTAACAATGGACTATACCTTGAGTATATCTGTTTTTATATAATAAAACAAATATTTGCCTGAAAAACAGTTTTGTTTTAAATATAACCTATTAAAATACAGGGTTTACTCGTAGTTATTTCATTGGCAATTTGAAATTTCTGAAATCTCTCTTTTACCATTAAACGTGTGTTGAGTTTTATTTCACTAAATGTTAAGCTACTACCTACACTTCTAAAAATCTTACATAAGAACGGTCTCAACAGCTCCATTCCTTAGACATTTTCTAATAAACATTCTGGTATTACTTTACTAGATTACTTGTGTTGTTGGTATTAATAGACCCATAAAAAAAGTAGTAAAAGCATATCTATCAAAAAGAAATAATAAATTTATCAATAAAGATAATACACGAAAATGTTAACTATGGCATTTTCAAGGTTTCTATTCAGACTATTACCAAGATAAATAATAAATAAATAGAAAATACGCAGAGTTTAAAGTTTAAGGGTTAAAGTTTAATTTTAAAAAATNGGAGGAATCAGACGTGTAGTTAGCTCTTGCAGGAGATTTGGGGGAACTAACAAAGCGTGTCTTACGAGACCTGCATAGAATGAGCATTAGACCCCGTGATTAGAGGGAGGGAGTGTTCCAGGGCCGCGTTCTCCTCCACTCCTTCCCAGCCGAGGCCTAGACTCCGTCCACGCCAGCAGAGCTGTCAGTCAGTAGGCCTACTGATTTTATATAACATACTGTAATAAATAACGATTTATTAATTTTAAAAAAACAACAAAAAAACAAATGTTTCTAATGGTTTTAATTCTCAAGGAAAAAATTAATGAGTGACCATTTGCTTTCTGGACTTAGGTTATGGCTTATCGCCATGTATAATATACATATATCTGTGACTATATATCGCATATAATTCAGAAGATTTGGGCTAAAATCAAATACCAAGACTCAAATATAACTAATAAAATGTGATTATGAAATAATTAAGGATCCCTACTCAATTATTCAACCTTCTTAATTATATTTCTGTCCTGATGAAGACTTACAATTTGCACCAAAGCCTTGGAATTTATAATACTAAATAATACCGCTAGTTCTAACTGAGATATGTTTAGTCAGTTTTGCGAAGAAGTTGTAATGCTTAAATCCACTTATCAACATCTAAGCTAACCATAAGCTGAGATTTAATTTACCTTATTGGGATGATGCCTTAAATCTGCCAACCGAATACTCATTACCTACTAGAACAGTAATTGATTATTTAATTAACTTCTTGCCATTGGAGCAAGTTAATAACATCTCTAATAACTTAAATCGTAAATTATTTTTGACGAGCTTTATTGAAACTTAAATCAGTCAGTCAATTATTATTCTAGTCTTCAAAGACCTCATATAAAATATTATATGTTGAAATAAAATGTTTCTAATATCTAAACTAGTTCAAATTTTAGTACTATTGAGTATAATTAATTTGAAGGCGATTATGACGTCATACATTAGATGTTATCTCAAATTCAGTGAGATTACATGTTAGAATTACATGTGTAAATTAATGCAGTATTCTGTCTAGTACTATTCATCAATTTATACCTATAGTTATTATATAAATATTTTATTTTGTTGTGGTTACAACGATTCCTGGCGAGGACAGATAGTTTTTTATTTTCTGTTCCCTCTCATTAATTGTTTTAAAAAAAACTATATTTAATTATCTCCTGCATGGCTAGTTCTAAAATGCTTAAAAAAACATTTACTTTAATTCACCATTTAAATGCACATTCAATTATTAAATGTTCTTTTGATTATGTTGAAAACAATACCTTCCACGCAGGAACTGTGCTATCTTGCATTAGCGATCGATATAAATAAGAGCAACGAAAGAAATTACATGAAGAAATTAATTAATTAATGAAGATAGAGAGAACTGAACTTAAAAGATATGGTCCTAGAGTTTGCTCTAGACTTGCCGTGAAGGTAGAGTGGGGGAAGCGTTCGCCCAACGGGATTACATTCATAAATTTGTGTGTGTTCTTCGTAAAAATACTATATAATGTAAATGCTAGAAAATTTTACACACATTTTTATTTATGAAATTTTTCGTATGTTGTATAACAATAAAGATATTATTATTATGTATTTCAGTTTCCCTTTAACAAAAATTTACTACTTCAGGAGTGTACTATGAAAAGCCTAAATAATACATTTGGATTCTATGTGTCAAAATAATAGAGCCCGCCCAACAATAGAAATTAAAATCTTAAGTTACTTTCTCAATATTATTTAAAAATGTAAATGAGGGAAGGTGTTTACAGAAATAAAAAAATATAAAAAAAAGAAAAGAAAAAAAAAGGTCTAATTATTAAGGCATTAATATTATATTAACATTTTAAAATAGCATATTAACGAAGATATGTAACAATTCAACTTAAAGTTTGGCGGGTACCATGTTCTAAAAATATATTAATTAAATTAATTCATTATTCGGCATTCTAATGTAAACTATTCAACTTTATTTTTGACTAAAATTGTAAAAGGATGGGAAGATTATAAAGAAAAAATAAGAATCACATTTCTCTTTTAATTGATAATTTATTTATATATTGTGGCAACATTTTGGCTGACAAAATAGTGTAGTCGATTCCTTATGATTTTCTTAAACCACAAAGAAATAACAAAATTTCATAATTTCCAAATTATAACAATTTTAATTATATCTTGTCTCGAATTACACCCTGTAGTAGGAGCATTTTTTTATATATAGAAGCAGGACCAACAACGATTAATGCTTAGAAGAATTTTACAAGCAGAAAATATACCCTTAGCACCGGGAAGCCAACATACTTCGGTCCTAAAACCTTGTCCTCAATTGACAAATCCGTTTGTTCGCCTGAGCTTGTAATTAGTCTGCGGTGGCACGATTTACAACAAGCAACATTTTTAATCAGATGTAGAAAGTGAGAGAAGCTAATATGGCACAGATTTCGCGGAAGTTAAAGCGCAAAATACAAAACTAGTGATGTAGACTCCAATTGCAAGTATATATCTAGAATATTTATTGTAAAGGTAAGAAGTCAAAGCGGCTGTCCTTGACTACTTAAATGTACAATAAATATTCTAGATATAGCCAATATCTTTCTCTTCAGCTGTAAATATCATTCAATGTGGTGGAAGGAAACAGGCTTCTCTTTCTCGTCCCGCAAAACTGAGTGCATACTCTTCACCAGGAGAAGTAAGGTAGAGAACATTCCAAGTTTTAGATTTAGCCGCGCATTATTGACTTACTCTGAACACATAATATTTCTTAGGTCTTCTATTTAACCAACGTCTTAACTGGGTATACAACTGTGTACAGCTTAAACATAAGACATTTTAACATTAAAATACACTCGGAGTTCTTGGTGGACATCCCTCGGATGGTGATAAGAGTATTCATATCCCAAGTTTACGGGGCTTTGATCTAGTGTAATATAGATTAAGGAAGTACAATTTACGGCTCTGCAGAGCCACCAATACGAAGTCTTATAACGGAGGAGGATTCAGCAAGAAGGAATCCTCTTCTTTTCCACAGAAACCACAAGCAGCAAAATACGTACAATATAAACATCTTTCTTCTTAATAAAAATCACTCTTGTTGCAGTTACATTTTTGGACCAAAGTTCTAACGACTCTTTAAAGCTCAACCTGCTGCAGCATTATCTATTGCTCTCTGTTAGTAAACAAGTATCAAGAGGGAAGAAAGATAAACGTGGCATCATACTAAGAGATAAATTATTGGTAATAAGGTAAAATGAACAGGACTGTCGGGAAATTTATACTAATGGTTGAATGGAGCTTTTTTCAGCGGTAAGAACGTTTACAAATTTAAAATCAATCTACTTCGCGGAATTTTTTGAGGTGATATGATTGCTCTATCAACTTCCCAGCACTACTACATGACACTGGGAGAGAAATTGGTAGCATGAATAACTTTGACATAGAGCACCAACAAGTTAGAAAAGTACTCTACTACTCTACAAGCCCTCCCATATAAGCGAAATGATTACTCTCTTATGATTCCCAGGACAAGAAGGAATTACAGTGAACGAAGATGTTGGCCAAACTGCAAAATCGACTCACGATCTTACCGAAACTAACTAACGCTTAAAGCTATTGAAATAGTCATACTCACTAAAAAACAATAAATTGAGGGAGTTTAATGTGTCAGGAATTGAGTAAAAGTACGTTCAAGCATGTTGCGAGTGAACTAGGTTCTGGGGGTCATCTGCGAGACCTGACACGTGAGGAGGTAGTATTGGCACGCCTGAGATTGGGTCATACCAAGTCAACACACTCTCACCTTCTGAATAGATGCCAACCCATTCAGTGTCTGACTTCAGTCAAACCACTGGTAATTATCCACAAATTCAAGAAATATTCTCCCTCCATTTAAAAATTTTAGACCCAAGAATAATGGACGAGCACTTGGAAATGAAGAAGATATAATCAATAAAAAAAAATTTGAATTTCTTAAATGTGCATGCCTAATGAATAAAATAAAACAAACAGACGAAACTTAGAAATTGTTTTAAATCGATTATCTCTAGGCACGCTGCTGAAAGTGCATAAATGAAACTTTATAATCTAAATACCAAATTTTGGTGACGATCTCACCGAGACTGAAATGCTGTGAAGCTTTCATGCTAGGCCAAAGTGGTGATTCTACTTTTTCTGTGGTGCAATGGGAGGTAGTGGCCTCAACATGAAAGTTCTCCCAACTGAAGTTACGTTCTCACCAATGTTCAATCCTCATTCCAATGCTTGGCTCCGACGGCTTAAGTGATGATCCCAGGAGTCCAGCCGTTTTAGCTGGTACAAAGGGAGGTTTTATTACAGTAAAACTTCTTCGATGAGAGCACCGGTTAAGGTGATGATCTCACATAATGGTAAATTATGCCTTTGTTGCTGGCAAACAATAAATAGATAACACGGATTGCTAAAAAGAAACGAAGATAGACATATAAATAGCGTTAATCTTAAACATTCCTGGGTAAAAAAAAAAATAGTGACTTATTGAAAGCCACACAGAAATATAATAATTTTAATTTTTAAGTGTGTGTGTGTGTGTGTGTGTGTGTGTGTGTGTGTGTGTGTGTGTGTGTGTGTGTGTGTGTGTGTGTGTGTGGGTGTGTGTGTGCGTGTATAAATAAATAAAAATCTGTTAAAATAGAGTTTTTTTTTACCGTAGATATTATTAGATATTTATTTGTTGGGGTTCTTCAAACCCCATGTTGTAGACAATTTTTTTTTTTAAATTTACTATTTGCCTATCTCTAAATATATTCTACGCCTGAGAGACTAAGCATGTAAAGATGGTAAATTTAGGCTCAGGAGTATAACAATTTAACATAATTTATTAAAAATTTAAACAATGCTAACAGTCATCTTGCCAAATTATTAATAAAAAAAAAAGACGAGGAAAAATTTAATAAAAAAATAATTTTTGTTACAATTCAATAAATCCTGTCCTTAAAATTTAACCTTCAAAGAAGCCACGTGCAAGTGTTGAGGTTTAAAAATAATACACCATTTAAATTTAGATTAATGTAGTAATTTATAATATTTGATGTAGAACTCAAAATTAAAAAAGCAATATTATACAACTTTTTTAAGTTAAATATTTATAAAGTGGCTTCCTATATTTACTGAGATTCATAGAGATTTTGTGAGGTGTGCCAAGATATGTGTCCCTCGACTAAAATAAAAATAAAAATAAATATAAAATAAAAAAGCAACGTCTGTTTTAAATAACTGAGTTGGAAATTACATAACTGAAATACGAAGAGACTGAACACATGAAGCTAGATTCCCTAAATAGAATATTTTATTTTATCTTAGCAACGTATATAACGCCTAACAATTTACTTTAACGGTTATATCAATAAAACTATATTTATAAATATTTTATTTTGTTGTGGTTTTTAATCCCACGTAAATTATTATTTTTTAAACAATTAATGAGAGGGAACAGAAAATAAAAAACTATCCGTCCTCGCCAGGAATCGAACCTGGATCTCATGCTATCCGGGCCTCGCGTGCTGACCATTACACCACAAGGACAGGCTAGTTATCTCACTCTATTCCCTCTTCATTAGCGAGAGCCTAACTTGCGAGAAAGACGAGAAATTCGTCTTAAACTCGAAGTAGCTGACATTGTCATGCATTT
>KZ806987.1:1084346-1098403 GCA_000696205.2 Oncopeltus fasciatus
GTTCAAATAAATTAGTATTGAGTATATATATATATATCAGTGAGAATTGATAAAATTTGAAAGGTAAAACTGTTTCATTAAATGTAAGTATAGTATACATCATTTCTAATAAACTCCTGAAATACACTAGAATGATTGAATAACAATTAGGTATTTATTACCTATCAAGTGTTAAAAATTCCCATTTACAATAAATTAAAACTGAATAAAAACTTCAAACTTACCGTTAAATAAGAAAATCAATCCAAGCACACTGACTTCAGCCCTGAAACAAGAGAAGCCTTATATAAAAATCCAATTGTGCACAAATAGAACTCACAATTCAATTGACATGAACAAAATATAATATCAAATTACAAGATGAAAATTATTAATTTTTCTACATTGAACATTTAAGCGAAATACCTCGTTTTTTAATGGAAAACTGTATGACAGCCTGAAGACGAAATGTTTTTTTTCAAATGAATGAATAGTACACAGAATATGAAATGCTAAGTAACTAGTAGAGTGGGTTCCTAAATTAGTACTTCTAAGATACCCACCGACATTCCTGAAACTGTCTACTTTTATACAGCGGGAGGTCTTGTTTATGTAATCCGAGGAGGAATTTAGGTGAAGGTTAGCAGTAAATAAACTCCAAGCAGACTGAATAGTGTCACAGAGGAATTCGCGGTTGAAAAATGAATAAAATATATTTCGTATATCTTTTTGTCCAGTAAAGTGAACTGTTATAATAGGCCTGAAAATCAAATAGTAATCCCTCTTAAACATTTGAAATGTTTGCATGAGATACATAGAAAAATATTATTATGTACTTGGCGAAAACTGCAAGCACGATGTGAAATATATATGGGAATTAGGTCCTACATGGGTTTTTGTCACATCTACTAGAGTTAAGTCAGGCGAAAATCAAACTTACCTTAATAGAAAATGAGTCGTGTTTATAAATGCAACAATATTTACTAAATCATTCCTTACTGGACTGGAGTTCGCCTACCTTGGAAACATATCAAGAACTAACACTTAGCAAACTATCCGAGTTTTCTCATAACCTTCCTCAACATCCACAAAAGAAGTTCTTAAATATACATGGATTCAGCATTTAGAACGCATACTTAGTGGTAAGTTTACATTCATTGTTAATACACTGTATGACAACTACATACAATATTATTTAGGTTCACACCAATCATTTCAAATGAGTATTTTTTTTAAATTGGAGTTTACCTAATTCTTGAACAAAGGATTTCTAAAATATAGTGAGCGAATTCAATCTTTAACACTGCTACTTTCTCTCAAATAATTCAACTAAAATAGTATGACACCAACATTAAAAAAAAAAAAAAGTATACTGAACTAAAAAAACGAAATAGAATTTTTTTAAACTTATCGATAGTCCTTAGATTTATCTATAACAGATATTAATCATTAATTAAGATAAATCAGTTAAAATTTCAATATACTTCCTAATCTTAGAAGAAACTTATTCGCAAAATTAGATCTGCCTAAATTGCTAATGTCAAATATAGTTTCAACCTAACATCAATATCTATACAGAAAAGATGTAAGTTTCATTTTCTCAAGGAATCAACGAGTTTAGAAACTACAGTGTCTATCACTTTCTATTAAGTAAGTAATTAATACTTGAATTCCCGCTTTGAGAACTATAGTTAAAGACATAATTGAAAAATCTCTAATTTTTTCAACTGTTATATTTATAAGGCAAACGTTTTGTAGAAAATATAAGAAGCAGAATCGCTGTTTTGTTTTTTTGTCACTTCTTGATTTTTTTCTCTTTTTGAAGACGTCTATTTTTTAGGTCATTAAAAATGAACTATTGTGTAATATTTGCAGTTTTTTGTGCATTCTCATACACTCCTCAGAGACCTTGACGAAGCTGTTTCAACATGCACCTTGAATTGCTCCAACTATTTGCCTCCGAGTCTCAAGGTGTTCCTCGGTCTTCCTTTATGCATGACCTCCACGTACGAGACCGTATTCAATCCCCCTCCATTCTTATTCAAGACCTCCTATTAAACCCTATAGTACTCCGGAGTAGGAAGAGCCGATGCATTGGACTTGGGGAAAAGAAAAAAGTCACTATTCCGAGGGCAGAATTGGACGGGTCCCATGAAGATGTCGCAGGTACTATGATGGATTTCTCAAAGGAAGGTCTTTTTTTTTTTTTTTATAAAAGTTAAGTAAAGCAAATCAGTGTCTTGTAAAACAACAAATCACGGGAAATTGCATATTTACGTCTTTAATAATAAATCAGCGTCGGTCAGCTGGTAGAGGATCTTCTCTGGTCCCTCCATCACTTTCATCTTGTCACTTCCAGTTCATCAGTTTTAAATTATCGGGCTCCCTACTCCGGAGGGCTTAAGTCTCAACTTAATTCTGAAATTTGATTTACTTTAAAATAAACAATCTGTCGTCTACGTCATTTATATAAGATTGGACTGGGAATTGCAGCTGAAATGTACTCTCTTGCTTTTGGTAACTTTTAAGCATTAGAAATTTAAGGCTTTCTCAAAGAAACTCCTCTCTCTAATTTGGTTACATTGACGGTCAAATGGTAATTTTTATTTTATGTAAAAATCTTAAATGTGTAAAAAAAAAAAAGATTAAAAAAGCAATAAATCAATAAAGGAGCAAAAACTAGTTTTACTGCTTACACCCTACTAATTTTTTTAAAATTCATATGCTACTGATAAGTTAATCTTAAAAATGAAACATAGCCCAAGACTAATGAATAGGCAAGAATATTTAGAGTTCTTAGTCGTTTAAGAAATTCGCTATGCTTACGCAGGACCTGCGTGGTGGGATTTTTTCTATTGAGCCCATCTAGTAAACCCATAATCGCGTCTAATCGTGCATATATATTACCGCCATAGCGGTGACAGCTCATGTTTTCCGTATAAAATTTATTTGGAAATAAAATTTCGTTTTTAAATACAAAGCGAATGGCTAAGGATGGATTATGGGGCAAAGTCAAACATAAATAAAAGTTTTAGTCTTACTTTATTATTTACTTGTATATAGTTACATTGAAAATAGTAGCCCAAAAACGGAATTTACTATTAACTTGTTCAAATAAATTAGTATTGAGTTCACTAATGAACTCTTCTCACGTGGTCTGAAATTTCTGTTTAAAAAATCTCGGAATCAAAACCGGTAAAATGAGTACAGGAAACCACAAATTCCGATATTTTTATTACTGGTCCATAATTTTTAATTTTGTATATTCATTTTACGCATGTTTACAATGTTTTGGAAATGCTTATTTTGCATAAATATTTACTTCCGCAACACAAAAACTTATCTTCACATGTAACCATACATTAATTTAAAAAATTAATCACTGCCGAGCTTTCGCACATCATGTGATGGCTTCTTCAGGGCTGAATAGAGAATGAGAGCTGTAAAAGAGAGATTTGGATTTATTATAACAAATCTCTCTTTTACTGCTCTCATTCTCTATTCAGCCCTGAAGAAGCCATCACACGATGTGCGAAAGCTCGGCAACCATCAAAAACTTTACACGGTCCAACCCGGAAACAAAAAATTAATCACGTTTCCTTTAGCCCGGAACGTACAACAGGTAAGTACTTTACTTGTGACCATTTTTTTTTTTTTTTTTTTCCAAAGCAGCTGTCCTGGAGTCAATTCGATGAAAAACTTCACCCTGCTCGCCATGACATTTCTGCAGAGGGAAAATAGTAACGCGCCCTTGAAAGATATGACGCTTAAAATGGGGCGTTAATTGAACGGCTCCTTCCTGGTTAAAAGATTTTTATATTCGTCGAAACCAACTCAACCAGCCTCCTCTTCATCGTTCTTACAAGGTTGACGTCACCGTTGCATCTTTTTTGGGGGTCACTAGATTCTACTCTGCCATCGGTCTCCAGTCTTCCTTCTGTGTTCAACATGAACATTACCCTTTTCTTCCCATTATTTTGGTCAGTACATGGAAGGGGGCCGTCCTCTACACAGAAGCTACCACACATGCTGGATACTCAGAGGGAGGACGGGGATTCTTAGCTAGACGACAGTTATACCTTCCGATTGTCTCTCATAAGTAAATAACCCGGATTAGCACTAAGCCCTCAAGGGTGGGGTGTCAGGTCGATGGCACTCTCGCGGAAGGGCGTGGTTGTCCAGGGTGAGCTGACCCGTAACACTGCAAGCCCTAAGGTCAACACGCCAAACCGACTGGAATTTTCACTTTCTTCCAAAATACCCCCACAAATATAACTTTCATTCCACAGTCGTCGCTCCCCGACTGAGTTATATAGTAAGTAGTATAGTACATGAAAGGATTTCGTCGGAACCAGCTAAATATGGTTCTGATAATACAAAAATGAATAAGCCATTGTAGAGGCACTTGCATAATGTAAAAGGAATAAGAAAATACTTTACTTTAAAATACTAAGTTACTGCCATTCTGTGTTGTGCATGGTTTTGTCTATATCTTGATCTTGTAACGATCTGTATAAAGTTCGAATGACCAATGCACATGATAAGTACGACGACACAGCAAACTGATTAATCACAAGAATGTAGCCATTATATAGAAATTTAAATAGATTTATAAACCTTTCTTATACAACATAGAGGATGTTACTTGAGGCGCTGGATAGCGCCTGTTGTTCTTTAAAAATTCAACTCAGCATTTTATAAACCATTTCATATTCAAAAATGTATATCTACTATTATATTATTGAATTTAATACTAATTAATTAGTATTGAATAGAAATGATATAAAATTACATTTAAGACCTAAAAATTCAATTTTTTTTATAACGCTAAAAATAACAAGGATATTAAGATATTTAATTTGGATCTAAAAAAATATATATAAAAATAAATAAATAGGTCAAGGGGGGC
The DNA here is from genome assembly GCA_000696205.2 of Oncopeltus fasciatus. Lineage (NCBI taxonomy): Eukaryota > Metazoa > Arthropoda > Insecta > Hemiptera > Lygaeidae > Oncopeltus > Oncopeltus fasciatus. Next base: position 1,089,235 of record KZ806987.1, read on the forward strand.
TCATTTTTAGCCAATATTGAACTCAACAAACGGTTTGTAAAAAGAAGCTTAAGTTTAAATATTTGAGCTAATGCACGTACATACAAAATTACATATATATTTGCAGCTGAAANATATATAAATATTTAGATTCTCCAATAAGGATCTGTTGAAGTGTTTTATAAAAATAATATCAACGTGAATAGCTTGATTTCCTCTCGAGAAATCTGTTAAAATCAAAGGTACTGAATAATTTAAATTAATCTCAAAATTTAATTCTAAGAGATAGCTGTTTACTCCCATTCACTATGCTTTGTAGAGGTAACGGATAGGATTTATGATTGGATTCCACATCTGTATCACAGACCAAGAAAAAAAATAAACCCGCTGGTTAATATTCATCCAGCCTAGGTCTAATAGCGGCTTCGAACGGTAGCAGCAAAACCTTTAGAGGTAAGACAACGGGTCCCCAACCCCGACAATTTAAAAACGAATCTTTTGTACTCCACCCTTGTGCCACAGGAATACAGGATACAGAAAACGGTTTTTCCGTCTTTACAGAGAAGAAATATTAAATGTCTATAGATAATAATTTCATCTAAATGTTTACTCATAGAAAAATTTCTATAAAAAGCACAAGCCACGCAGAAATCACCTATATATTTAATTATATAAGAAATATTTGTTTCCTTGGGAGAAGTAAGGGTAAAAAGCTGCGTTTATGTCACTTTTCAAATATGGTGATCATAAATAGGAGTTAACTGAATTTATGGGCCGATAGTAGTCGTAAGATCGAATCCGGGATACTTCGCGCCGAGTACAGAGTTGAGCATAAGTGTATGTTTATCATCATTAAGCTAGATTGTGCTATATACATTCCAGGCGAATGGAGATTTGTTTCCGGAGAGGCAAGAATACATTTAGAAAGTAAGAGGGAGGGTGAATTGATGCTGTTGTAGACGGGTAGGGGGGATCAGCTGTTGTCCTTGGTGGGAGGTGGGAGTCAGCTGGAAGATCGATCTCTGCCGGTAGCCATGCCGACCGGCATCCCCTACTTACAAGACCCCCAGGTCGACCTCTACACCCTTCGCACCACTGACCCCAACCACTGGATGCACCTTCAACTCAAGCCATTCCTAACTGCCTAACATCCGGCCAGTGTCCTATTTGAAGATAGATTATTCTTCATAATCTGATCCACTTTATCCAAAACTAAAAATAATAAGAAAAAACACTAAATGAAGAAGCCCGTCATGTAAGGGAACAAGGAAACTAGGCAATTCCATATTAGTTTCATGAAATTGGGCCAAAAATAAGACAATTGCTCGTATATTTTAACGTTGAAGTAAACTAAACGAAAATCTTTGATTAGCTACATGCATAGGCTACTCATCACATTAAAACAATAATTTTATTTCTCGAAATATAACCTAAGAATTATGGTTTTTCTTCTTCAGCCACCTTAAGAATGGAAGTGTGAAAATATCAAAAATTCCCCCACTTAGGAGCAGCGCAATCTAAGCAGACTTCCCATGTTTCATTAATAATCCCATTAAATCAGACCTGTTTAGAATAATTCTCATGGGATATTCACTGAACATTATTTAATTCCAAATGGAGAGTTTTTTGACCGTAGATATTATTATTAGATGATTTTAGTTGGGGTTAGGACAAAGTAGATCCAAAAAAATACAAATTTAAAAAAAGTGTATTTTTTAAAGATTATCTGCCAACGTTTCGGCTTACATGGGGTAAGCTTAAAAAAATTAAAACAGTAATTGACCACATCTGCCAATCATGAAGACGAGAGTTCTGAATAACGTTCTGTCAATATGTTCACATTTCCATGACTGAGTGGAAAATATAATTTTTGAAAAAAGACACCGTGGGTGGTGGACGGGTAGTGGGTGGGGGCAGGTAAGAGGCGTTATTCAAACATTTTCAATATTCTAAAACCCATTAGCCCTCCTTCAAAATAAACCTGTCAAACATTTTTCCCAGTTCCAAAGTTACCTATTCCCAATAATACTCTTCCTTTTTTTCCTTTGTCCTTTTTATTGCCCCCTTTTGAAACAGGCCGCTTTCCCTTTGTACCTTCCGCCTTGTACCTTCTCCCCCCCCCCCCAAACCTTTCTACCATCCACGATGTTTTTCTGAAAAATTATACTTCCTCGTCATGGAAATGCGAACTTAGGGACAGGTCGTCCTCTCTCGTCTTCTTGATAGGCAGTTGTGGTAAATTACTGTTTTAATTTTTTTAATAGGTTGTTATCAGCATGTTTTTAAATTCTCTTACATATCTTTCTGCATTCATACTTTGGATATCACATTACATTATGGCAATTCTATATTATAATATTGTAAATTATTATAATATTCTCATGACATTGTATTTCTATAGCAGCCCTGAAGATGGCTTACAATGTAAGCCGAAAAGTTGGCAGATAATCTTTTAAAAAATACATTTTTTTTTTTTAAATTTGTATTTTTTTGGATCTTGACCGAACCCCAACTAAAATCATTCAATAATTAAAGAAAATTTTTAAGGAAGTTTTACTGTAAGCTCAAGTACACTGAATGAAAATTATAAATATTTAATTGGCACGTATTAAATTAAAGTTGTATTTAAATTCTGCCACTTGAGTTTAAAAACATATAAAATTAAAGTCAAGTGTTAAATTTCTACACCTATATTTAACACCTACTTAGATATATTCCCCCCTCATTAATTTTAATTAAAATTACTTTTTAAGATTTCATTAATTGTATAATCTAAGATAAATATATCATCGAGTCGTGATTTAGTTTTCCCAGAGCAGGAGACTCCCTTCCTTCATAATCTCAATTGCCTAACTTAATAAAAAATCTTTTTTAAAGACCGAATGCCCGATCAATCCCATCTCAGGTAGTTGGATATGAGATAGCCTTATCTTATTTCAGAGAGCTATCTTTTCCCATACTGACCAAATCCCTCACGAATCCTTGTTCCAAGTTCAGTCACGGTTCAGCTCTCAATCCTCTCTTTTACACATACACATTTTTGTTTTATGTGTGTGTATGCGCAGGGATTCATAGCCAAGAGAAACGACGGAGCAAGCCAGGAACGATCCGCCTCTGCCCTTCTTCGGCCCACCATCTAGTAGTTCCACACCCAACAAAAATAGAAGGCGAAAAACGCAGACCAACAATTCAACAAAAGTTTTTATCTTAAGCTAATTTACAAACAGGAGAGAACAATTAGTGGGGGAAACGTTCATCCATCATAGCTACATTCTTAAATAAATTTCTTCTTTTAAAGCTAATATATNTTTTATCCCACGTAAATTTTAAACAATTAATGAGAGGGAATAGAATAAAAAATCTATCTGTCCTGATGTCTAGCTAGTCCTGGTGGTGTAATGGCTTAACACACCGGCCCGGATAGCAGGAGATCCAGGTTCGATTCCTGGCTGGGACAGATAGATTTTTTGTTCTATTCCCTCTCATTAATTGTTTAAAATTTACGTAGGATAAAAAACCACAACCAAATAAAATATTTACTACTTTCTTTTTTGTAAATATTAACTATATATTTCTATTTTTTTCTTTCATTGCACTGAATAGCATCAAAAGAAAATTGGAAGGAAGAGGGATACAAAGAAAATGAAAATAAGGGTAAAGGCAAGTCTAGAGGGAGAAATAGGGTTTGCTGTCCTGACCCTTTGCTCCCCTGATTACATATCCACTTATACATAGGAATGGAAACAGTCCAAGCCAAGTTAGGACTATCGCATTTCTTTTGTCTGCTCTACTATGCTTTTCTTCTTTTCGTGGGAATTGGGAGGGTTTTCATTAATATTTAATTCATTAATGGAGTTCTTTTGACCGTAGATATTATTATTAGGTGACTTTAGTTCATGCCTGTCATGGAAATGTGAACTTAGGGACAGGACGTCCTCTCTCGTCTTCATGATCTGCAGCCCTGAAGATGGCTTCAATGTAAGCCGAAACGTTGGCAGATATTCCTTCATTAAAAAAAATACATTTTTTTATTTGTGTTTTTTTGGATCTACCTCGACCGAACCCCAACTAAAATCATCTTAGAAAATTTAATTTTTTAAAATATACGTTTATATATTTTAATAAATCTATTATCCAAAGCAGAAGTTATTGCACGGGTATGCTAGTTAGAAAGGTTGAAAAATAAATTCAGCCTTGGTTTGTTATGTGTATTGAATATGCAAAGTACAATGGCGCATATCGGAGGAGTGTTGGTGTTATAATCTGGACCTAAACAGCCACAACATGATAGGGGTGTCAGCTGGAAATAGGCATGAGCCAAGGCGCAAATGAGCTTTTACAGCTGCCGCATCGATTGAAGAAGCTTGAGCTGACTGCGGATAACCGTGGCCGGCATACACAAATATTTAGTGCGGTCTGAGGAAGTTCTCCTCTTCTGTTTACGTGAGCGCCGCCGATATTCCACCTTAGCCTGCCCAAGATATATCTCTCCCCTCTGCGGTCTGACCTGGATAGGATCTGAACGATCAAGATCCATCCCTCCTGCTTAGTGCCCTGCCCTTGGCACAGATCTCCTTCCACCCTGTCACTAATCAAGCAGGCAGACAAGCACCATCAATCTTATCCTCTTCTGATAAATTAAGAAATAAATGAATCTTTTCAGACTAATCCTAGCTTAGAGACATAAAAAATGAGGCTAGAACAAGAATTGGCCTTACAAATTAATTTAGCAATATAAAGATGCACAATATTTAGTACTAAAATGAAAACGATTCTTCTGAGCACGAAAATAAAATAATGACTTTAACTATAAATTAAATAAAACATCAAGTCAAAAAAAAATAACCATAAACTAGACTTATTTCCTCCGATAGTACCTACAAGATACTAAAAAATCGTTCAAATTTGAGAGTGTAGCTCTGCCAAAACTTTAGGAGCCATATTTATTAGTTTTCCTTACTTAAAATTTACCTAGGCATGTTTCTTAAATAATAAAAAACAAACTTAGTTATGTAATCTTTAAATTTTGATAAAATTCTAGCTTCCCATAAATTTATTTTTATTATTCGAGGCATTTCGATGTCCTCGAAAAATAAACATATTTAAGTGGAGCTGGGATATTCTAGAAATTTAAAGATGGCATAACTAAGTTTGTTTTCTATTATTGAGGAAACACGTCAAGGTCCATCACCTCAACCCCGACAGAAAAAATGGACAAACTTAGATTTCAACTCTAGCATTGCGAGCTCGGAACGGGTACCCAGTACTACCCAGGCGTACCTTACTAACTTTGAAGTTGCTTGTCCTTTGAAGAGGCACTTTTTGTGCGTGTGAGTTTTCTTTAGTCATATTTAGTTTAGGACAATGGAACTAAACATAAGTTATAAATCTATTTTTAATTTTTTTTTTAAATTCATTTATTATATTTTGGGCAACAACCCGTTATGTGCAAACCTACTTCAACTCTATTTTAGAAGTTACTATGTATAAATGATTAATTAAGAGTGGGAACAAGTGATTCACTAAATTTTAATTTATGGCTATGGACTGAAGGTTTTAGTTCGCATCGTACTAATTTTTTTTTTCCTAGCACTCTAATGAAAATATTTTCAATTAAAATTTTAAGAATTAAGAGTTCTTTCTCCTATTAATTGACTTATTTTTCATTGCTTAATATTTTCCTACACTTACTAAGCAAGATCTCAAATAAAAAAGGATATTTAAGCTAAAATTGATTAATGTCAACTGGAAATCATTCCAAATCGGCTTGTTGGACCTCTCTTGTTATGAGCTCGGATGGGCTTGATTGCTTCCACAGTCCTAAAGGGACATTCTTCTTCACTCTCAGTACCTCCCATATTTTATTCCTTGGGTCGATTTTATTCATTGGTTCCTTGAGGTCGAGGAAGACATTTTTATCTCAATCCAAGGACTTCAGCGTACATTTCTCAGAGTGAATATATGGTGCTAAGTTCGTCTTCCCCGTCGAACCCAGCTTGTCCCTCTCCAGTTAGATGTTTCACTAAAGGTCTAAGACAGTTTTCTACTATGGCCGTAGATAACCGGTGAAAGATGGAGACTAAAATGAAGACAGTCTTTCTTGTGTAAGGGTATTCTAAGGTCGAATTCCCATTCTTTTTGGATCCTCTTTATTGTCCAGGCTTTGTGAAAGACTGAAAGAAACTCCAGCTTTCCACTGAAAGCAACTGCCTTTAGCATCTCCTTACCACAGTACCTGAGAAACTCTACCCCTATACTGTCTGGCCTGGGGCTTTCACTGGCTTCATCTGAAATCTGGTTCTCTCTCTCTCTCTTTCCCCTCGTCAATCCCTTTATCTAGCTCTGTCGCATCCCATTGCACATTGTGTATCTCACGGTTCCCTATGTCCTCATAAAATTGGCCTTCAAAATGGAAAAAACTTCTAAATATTTTTATCTTCGGTAACTAAGATTTTTAAGTCTTTTACGTAACTCACTGGTTTACTTTCCATTTCCTAAATTTTAGTCTTCTACCAGGGCTCGATATCCTCTTGGTGATCAGAGTTTTGTTTTGAACCGAAATCTTTCGAAGATTATTTCTTTTCTCTTTTCATTGTTTCTTTGGCTCTGTTCCTGGCCGCTAAGTATACTTGCCGTTTCTCTGGGGATTTAGCCAAGTGATACGCCTTTCAAACCGTTTCCTTCTCCTTCATATTTTTACTCTGACATGATATACGCATTCGAGGAGATTCGTTCCGTTCTCACCCTATGAAGCATGCTTCCAGAGTAAAGTTTCAGGGGTCGCCCAGGCTTGCGTCTGCAGCATGTCCTTGAAGTCTAATCCATAAAGTTCTTCTTATGCCCCCTTTTCGGGATGTTGCAGCTCTTTCACTTCAATTCTCTCATATGCTTTGCCTATTGATTTCGGCCCTTCAGTAGCCCAGTTTTTGTCACTAGCTGCATATGGTCACTATTAATCTGAGAAGCATCATATATTCGTCATATCTGTATATAGTCTATGATACTGTTGGAATTTATTTTGACAACTGAGGAGGTTATTTTGTTATTGGCAAAGTGAAGAAAAAAAGAGTGGATAAAATAGGGTGGATGAGGGATAAACTAGGCTGTTCGCTGTCATTCCTAGTGGACTTTCCTCCGTGTAGGCCTGGAGTTGGTCTTGGCGTTAAGGTCGCCCATGGTTAATAATACTTCTATTGATGTTATTTCTCTTATTGGCCACTCTCTCCTAGTCACTAAAGAACTGTTCTTTGGTCAAGATATCAGCATTGCTTGTATCAAACTCCCCTTCCTATCCCGCTGCTCTAAATTGACACTTTTTATCTTGGGCTTCCAGGTTCCCAATTGTCTACTTTCTTAAGGAGTGCGTCTGTTAGTATGAACCCGACCCCTTCCTTAGATCTATTTCCTGGCGGGATCCCTGAGTATAGTATGTTCCGCACCATCTTCTTTTCACCCACTCCTTTCTTCCTCACCTCGCTCATCCTGTGTATCGTCATTTCACGATATTCTCCACTTCTTTACCAGTCAATGACCTTGTTCCAAGTTCCAAATCGAATGTTCTAATTCGTTCCGGATCGTTTCCTTCTTTCGCTACCTATCTCAATATACCACTCAATATATATATATATATTTCAGAGATNTATATATATATATATATATATATATATATATATATATATATACACATATTGTCCAAATAAAATGGCCAACGATATTTGAAATACCTCGAAAATTAAGCGTTTTGCTGAAAGAGTCACAGAAGCAAAATTGTAAACCTGTCATATAGTACAAAAAAAAACCTATCAAGTTTAATTAAAACCTAGGGTAGATAAATGCTTCAAATGTTAGAGTGTCTACTTAAGCTGACACATTTTAATTTTTTGAAAGGGGTTTAAAAATTTGAAGCTGTAAAGTCCGTTTTTCGATAAATACACTTAATTCTCTGGTTACGACTGAGAAATTTTTAAGTCATATTCATAATTATTATTAAATATTGCAGCTAAAATATTTAATTTTATTTTTGTACTAAAATACTTTATGTGGAAATATTTTTTAAGTGGATATTCCATATATTTTAGGCTCCAAATATGCACATTTTAATAAAATTTTGCTAAAATGGAAAATAAATCAATAAAATGGTAAAGCTGTCTTCTAAAGCCTTTTATTTACTCATAAATAGTGTTCGAACAACCCTCCATTAATTACATACATAGTTTTATACACTGGTCGAGTGTTCGACCAGCGACCTGAATAGTTCCCTGGGTATAGCTGAACTAGGTCCTCTCAGTTGATCAGGTGGGGAGGGAACTGAAGAATATATTTTTGTCTTCCCACAAAAAATAATCAAGAGAGGTAAGGCCAGGTGATATTTGAGAACAGGAACCGCTTCTCAGGGCTGCCTGTAGAGGAAAAAATCTAACTAAGTTTAAGTAATAAGAGAGAGTGGCTTGTTAAGACACAAAAGAAAATTTGCTTCTTGCGTACGTGGGTAAAAGTAAAGAAAGTAACCATCAGGTTGAAACCGCATATTTTGGCTAGTAGAAAGATGAATATTTTCAAAGCGTACCAGCATCTGGCGAACACTGATACGATGAGGTATCTGGGAAATAGTATGGGCATATAATTTTATGCATAGGACACAATACCCAGCTGACAGACCATTGGAAGTGGCAGTATGTCTATTCAGCAACCCATCACCACTCAGTGGGGCCTCGTCAATAAATAGAACAGAACCTGGAGGGAGGCAGAATCTTCTTTTAGCTTCTGTAATCTCCACAGGAAAAAAGCTCCAGCCTAGACTTTGGATCAATAGGGCCTAATGTAGAGAATATAAAATGAATGATATCCTGATTTTTTGAATGGCAATTACGGAAATCCAAAAATAGATAGATCAAAATGACACATTTTTTGCAGCAGGGGTGGAAGTATTGCATATGCATCTGTTTTTGAAAAGCCAGTTTTTTGGAATACGACGAGCCCTACAAATTTACTCCTCTAAAACGCTTCTGGTGCAGAACTGTGAGGTGCCGCTAAGCCTTCCAATATCCAACGAATACAATCTTTTCAGTCCAAAATTCTCAGAATAATTGCTAACGCTCCATATTATGTGTCCAACTCTATCCTTCATCACGACTTTAATATTCCTTTTGTCAAAGATCTTTATCTCCACCCCTTCAAACTCTTCCATAGT
>KZ806987.1:1098653-1114920 GCA_000696205.2 Oncopeltus fasciatus
TTTTATATATGTATACTTTTTTTTTAAATTTATTTACTGCAACCGTAATCAAATTACAAAATGTTAAGTAACAGAATGTAATAAATAAAGATTTATTTATCGAGATATTTCAAATGTGGCCATCTTCAAATCTGGGACATTCTGCATGAACACGCAAACATACAAATATATAATTTTGATTGCCTGTGTGTTTGCCACACATACATAGCATATGCCATATATGTACATGCATGCATGTGAGTGCAATACACACAGATTGGGTTTGGAATAAACATCCAGTAAATTCCCTTAATCTTCACATTACTGAAGTGAAAGTTAGAAAGAATAGAAGAGAAGGAACTTGTCAAAATCCTTGTCGTGTCATGAAGGCAATTTCCCACTTCCAATATAGACACAAATGGAAGAGCTTGCTATTCTCGAGGGCACAGCTTCGACCCAAATAAAGGCGCTCAGTGAAACAATGAACTGAATGAATAATTTCTCAAAACAAAGACGGTAAAAATAGCTTTCAATACCTCCATTGTAAGATACTGGGACTGTTATTTCTCTTTTTAACATGGCAATAGGGCTATTTATTAATAATTAAGAGAAGAGGAGGATGTGGAATTTTGGACGACTGCAGCTACTAAGGCTCTTGCGTAGTTATCACCAAAAAATCAAAATAGAAAAAAAAAATAATAGAAATAATGATAATTGTGGTAAAGTAATCCCACATTTCATTTTTTATTAGAATCGTACAGGGTGCTAGAGAAAAAAAAAATTTTCCTTAGCGGGGGGAGAGAGAGAGTTATTATTAACGCACCCGGCCGGAAAGTGGGGGACCCGGGTTTGTTCCCCAGCTGAGGTAGAGAGTATTTTTTTTCTAGCTCCCTGTACGATTCAAATACATAAATTAATAGATTTTGAGCTTTTTTTTTTAAAAAAAATACATGATCACCATTCTTATAGGGAGTATAATCTTGTTCTGTTAATGTAATGGTAGCTTAATATAATTTTAATAAATTGAATAAAAAATGGAAAATATTTTTTTTATATGTCATTTTTCAATGCATATAGAGGGGTAGAAGTATTGCATCATTGTGTAACAACAAAAATATATTTCCCCACTTTCAAAAATTCTATTTATCAATGTCAAAAGCACTACCTATATTGGCAAATGCTAAAAGCAAGATCGCCGATTAAGTAATTTTTTTGATCATAAGACATCGAAAGGTCACATAAATGATTAAAATTATTGAAAATATAGAAAACCCTTGTGTGAATACTCATTAGAATGTAATATAATAACTATGTTGGCTTAAAACTATTAAATGGCAAGTCAATAGCATTAATGAAGCGTTAACCAAGATTTCCCATGATTAAAATTATAGAAGGGCATACACAAGAGTAAATACTAATCCGATCATACACACTAGGCAGTTAAGAAATAAATAAAAAATAACACGACTTGCTTAGAGGGAAGAGAAGGGGGAACAGCTCAGCCTTCTTATTTACATTTTAAATATCTCCTTTAGTATGTTATTTTCGCAAACATATCAACTATCACACAGGAGTTGCGTAACTAAACAAATTTCCCATAATTGATTAAAACTTGACATTAATGAGAGTAAATAAGTAATTTTATCCTAAAAGATAAACAGGTCAATGCAGAGGAAAGTCAATGCTTTTGAGGCTGGCTCTAGGTTGACCGAAAAGGGAGAAGTAAGAGGAAGCGTTCAAACTAACAAGTTCATTCTTAAATATATGCCCCACTAAAGGTGTCTTACAATAAAACAGAATGTTTAGGAACATACAAAGTATCATAAATTGAAGGAAATTACATTTTATATTTTTTATAAGCCATCAATTTTTTTGCTATCACATGAATTGGCAGTTATTGGATTTTATATTCCCTTAAACCTTTACGTCCATGCATCAAATGTCACCATACATTTATTGTAATAAATTATTTCCAACAAGTATATAAAATAAGCCTCTAAACCACTTACTATGAATTCTATTTATAAAGAATTAAGAAGCCAATAAACCCTCTCACTTATTTCTAAAGAGTGGGGATTTAAAAGGAGGGACACAGATATACAACCGTTATTATTTGCATTACAAAAAAAAAAAAATTATATATATAGGTGTAACAAAACCATTTATTTTCACAAAATAATGTAATTTTAAAACATTAATATCCTATAACATTTTTTTTTAAAGATTTATTACACTTTGGGAATATATAGAGGTTGTCTTTCCTTTTTTAATTTATTTTATCAGCAACCGGTTTCGGTGTCGACGAATCATCATCAGGCACCACAGGGTGTCACAAGATAAGGCCCTCCATTCATTTTTCCAAAGAGCACTCGATACTGAAGGGATGATTTTTGTTGGGGTTCGGTCGAGGTAGATCCAAAAAAACACAAATAAAAAAATGTATTTTTTTTAATGAAGGATCAAATATTACTGTATTCTCATGACATTGTATTTCTACAGCCCTGAAGATGGCTTACAATGTAAGCCGAAACGTTGGCAGATATTCCTTCATTAAAAAAAATACATTTTTTTATTTGTGTTTTTTTGGATCTACCTCGACCGAACCCCAACAAAAATCATCTTAGAATAATATCTACGGTCAACAAACTCTCTTTTTGATACTGAAGGGAGTACACCATTTTCCGACATTCTGTGGTATCTGATGGTGTGTTGACACCGAAAGCGGTTGCTTATAAAGTAAATTGAAACAGGACAATACAACCTCTATATCATTCCAAAAGTGATAAATATTCCTGTAATCTCCAAAGAAAAAGAATATATTTAATAGTTTAATGTTGAGTGTTGGCAAGCCTTCTTGCCATGACTGAATGCCTTTACTGAATTTAGTTTCCAAACTCTAATATTTAAAGTTTGGAAACTAAATTCAGTAATTAGGCTTTTCATTACAAATCCTTCAAAGAAATTTATTTTCGGTTGAAATAGGACGAGGAAAAGGGAGTTTTAGAAGGAGACCAAAATTTATAGTCAACACAATCTTTGTTATTTGAGTTACATAAAGTTAAAAGAACATAATACGAATTAAAAGTAATACCCTAACTTCTGTGTCCTATAATATTTTTTTACGAAAAACGCCCATTGAAAACAAGAAATTTAGAAACGAAACACCAATGGGAGAGAGCTTCCCCCACTCTACCTTCCCAACCAACAGCAATTTAAGTAGCCAAGCTTTTTACACCCAATTCCTCTCCGCTCTGTAAAAAAAATTCTCTTATTTACTCTTATATATTTAATATACAATAAAACATGACAAATCTGCTTACAATAGGCAGCTCCTGCATGACTGTACTTTTTAAAGGTACTTACTTTTGCCTTCTCGTCTGAAGAATTATTGAAGAATGCAGACAATTTGCAGTAGGCACATCATGAAGTGATTTCCTATGGGGAATCTAGTTATAACACCAAGGTTTTCAGTAATTTTTTAATCAATATCAGGAGTAAAAAAATAGATTAATAGATCGTCATTAAAATTCACAAGCTACAATAAAAACCAGTAACAACCATGTTCTTTTTATGGTTAATCAACTTTTTCTTTCATTATTCTCAACCATTACACTCTTCTGTTAGCATAACATGCTGAAACTTTGAACATTTTTAATAAATGACAGTAATTTTTATTAACAATAGCGTATTTTATTTACATTAACATCACATGAAATATACAAGTACATAACACAATTTAAATTAAAAATAACCTATTTTATGCTATTTCGGTAAATATTTATTCCATATATTGTGACTCAATGTTTTGTTGTCCTGGAGATTCTCTACCTTATCATAAAAAGAAAAAAAAAGAGGGAAAGGAAAAGGAAATGTTTGATAAAAAAAAAAAAAAAAAAAAAAGTTACCAAAAAATATTTGCTCTGAACAGGTTATGTAGATGCCTACTTACTTTATTGTACATTTAAACAATGATAAGATATAGTCTATGTAAACTATGAAATTTCTCTAGCATATTACATGTAGACAACCCTCTAAGTTAAAATAAGTGAAGAGGGAGTTCAATTGAATTCTAACTTATAGTAAATATACAGGTGATATATTGGAGAAGATGGTCGGGAATAGGTCAATGAGTTTTTAAATTAAAAAAAAAAAAAAAAAAATGTGAACCAAAAACTATACATTTTGGCCAGAGTTTTGGGACTTTTTCAGGTATGTGTAATAAAAGACATGAGATATATATTTGTTTTGTTTTTTGTTACACGACCCTTAAATTCAGACATAAAAATATAAATTAAAAACTCTTGGTACACAATTTTTTTATTTTAAATTCATTGAGTGGAACTCGATCAACTTCTCCACTTTAAGTAGAGTATTTTTATTAAAGACACACTGTAACAAAACCCAAAAGTATCTCATAGAATTATCCTAAGGTCATAATTAAGTATTTATAAATAAACTCTGATAACTCTCATTTATAGATTTTACATAGAAACTCATAATTTCTTTTAACTATTTATGATATAGTCTATTTATACCTAATATACATATGAGGTTATTCTAATTTTGTCAATAATTAGATAATAACTAACAACCAAAAATTAAAATGATTCTCATTACTCAATTGCACAGTAAAAATTATATTAATTGAAATATAAATACTTACGTAATTTTACCGCTATGTTGACTGTTGAAATCTTTATTTATTTTTGAATACACAAGGAAACAAAAGAGGGTAAATAAAACTTCACAAACACAACACTTACAATTATTATGAAGCTGCCTCTTAGAGAACACAAAAGAAGGTGGCTTACATAAAATTAAAATAGTTCTTTTCAAAAGTGATAGAGTAACGAAATCAGAACATTTCAGTGTTCCCGATAACCACTTAGGTATTTGTAGGGCCTGCCGCTCAGAAAGAAGGGGACAAAAGAGGAAACCGATCTCATGAACAACTGAGAGCTCAGATCTTTTTTCATAAAACCAGCTGACCTTCGGCGTAGGGACCAGCCAGAATCCGAACACATAAAAGATCCGGTGGGTATGGCTAAGATGCTCGAAGACACTGGGGGGGAGCACACGGATACGGAGACGTATGCGACGGGGACGAGCGAGCGAGCAGCTGTGTGGGGGCACTGAGCTAGGGAGGCAGGTTTCACCCCCTCCAGAGAGATTGCGCATGCGCGGGGGCCAGCTGGGGAGTCACGTGATCCCCGGCTACTAGCCTTTCAGCTCATATTGACCTGCTTGGAGTGGGACCACTTGTGATTTCTCTCGCTCTCTTTTAGCACATAACAACAAATCAAGCTATTCACGCTGTTGCAGTGATACTACTTCTGACAAAAAATATATATATATATATTCTCAATCCTTCGCCTACCATACTTCATATGGTTGATTCATTTTTAGAATCTGAAGGACTAATAATTAGTAAGTCAATAATATAATTATTTCCAATTTATATAATCATTACTACATGGGAATCTCATCTCATTTAATTATTTAATTTCTTAAGTATGTATTAAGATTTTAATTTTGTCAACAATATACTTATTTCTCGTTAAAAAGTGTTAAAAAAAAATATTAATGATGGTCTTTTGAATAGCCAGAATTTGGTTAACGGTAATAACCGTAATTATTTATTAATGCAGGTATATAATAGAGTATCAAAAACGTGTGTGGAGGTTTTACTTTTATCAATGACCAGGGCTATACAGTTATTGATTACTGTTGAGAGAGTAAAGACGTTTTGCCCTGCGTGGAATCTTTTGAACTTTATCAACAAATATTCTTAGATCACATGCCTATAATTGCTACTTTTAATTATCTAATTAATAAAAAGCCGTTCCTATATTGCGTTAAGTAAAATTACTGAACTCTAACATTAACTTTCGAAAATAAGTTAAAATATTCGATTTATTTTGGAAAAGATCGTCCGTTGCCCTAGAATCCTTAAAGTTACAGTCCTAAATATACTCCATTTCATTTATTTTCGTAAAATTTAAACAACTTACATTTTAGATTTAGCATATATTCTGTATATATATATTTTTTTCACAATACCTAAAATAGATAAGATATCAGCTCTATTACTCATTGGATATGGGTTGTTAAGCCATGCCATTCTACGAATCATGGATGGAAAGCTCTAATACCCCGTAATTATAATTCTTACTTAAATAAACCATGCGGCTCTGCATACTGATGCAGTTCATACACACACACACACATACATATATACATATATTATTGAGAATTTGCATCATGGTGCCGCAGCAAACGATAACAAATTAAATCTTTTAAACGCATAAAATTATTTGTTATAAGACTATTACTATCTGTCAATTTTAATTTTAAATGTATTAATAAATATGCTGAGTGTCGACTTAAACGACTTTAGGTTGATCGAATGCTGGATTTTTTTTTTTTTTTTTTAAATCATTATTGAAATATAAACGTCAACAAATATTGGTATATATTTTTAAACATTTCATTTTTCATATCCTACAATTTATTGCACTGAAACAGGAATAAATAGGGCGTTAGAAAATTCATAATAAGGGTGTCACTTGGAATTGAGAGGTAAATTTCGTTTTTCTTTTGTCTTGTTTGTTGTGGAATTCCATTGTCGACTCGTGCTACCTATCGCACATTTCGGGCTGATAAGAAAAAAAATAGTCATCTCTGAGATTGTGAATGCATCATCACTAATATAGAGATTTGAATATGAAGTTTGTGATTCATCACACAGCGTTTGTGTCACAGCGGTTTGCAGCGAACTGAAAATATTTAAATTACCTTTAATTAATAATGACCTTACCTTACAAACCGGCCTTAACATAAAATTTTTTAAAAGCTTATTAATATAAAATTGTTAATATTTATTAGTGTATGAAAATATTAGTTTCATAAAAATTGATAGTACCATTTTTTTCCCCCGCGAGAATCATTAGAGGTTTGTCGCCTTATTTATAATTTCTTCCAATAACAATTAAACATCTCCAGAAAAATGTTTACCATTTTTTAATTAAATTTGTGTGAGTTTGAGTGTTTATGGCTTGAATTACTTGAAGGAAATCAGTTAAAAACCAAATTCTTATTTGTCAATGCAATCAGACACCAAACTAGTCTAAAAGAACTCAAAGTAATTGGTGCTCATGATTCATCAAATCTGTATATAAATAAGAGTAAATAAGGAAATTCAATTAAATAGGTGTAGAGAACAATGAGCGTAAAATATGTGACTATATATTGCTCTGGACAGGGGTCGGGAAGGTGTTATTTATATATATATATATATATAATGCATAACTCATGGATTAATCAACTGACTAGCAATTTACTTAAATTTATTATCAAGGTAATCTATAACAAAACACTTAAGTTTACACAAAACAATCAATGTCTCCCAATACCTAAAAAAAACAAAAACACTTTGAATCTTTGTACAAATGCTTAGAAAATAAATTCACGATAATACAGTGAATAGAGTTTTTTTTTTTTTTTTTTTTTTTTTTTCCAAAAATCATTTAACAATAAAAACTAGAGTGACCAAAAGAATAGATGTAGAAGTGTAAGTGATAAAAGAAGAGATGAGAAAATGAATAAAAGGGATTATTATTAAATAGCCTTTACATGTGTTGAGAGAGTTATGAGTGTTCCTACTAATATCATAAGAGATACTAACTTCATTAGCCGCGCCATTTTTATGAAAATATAATTATCTAATAGAGAGATGGAAAAGTTTACTCAGAAGAGAAGTGTGTGTATGTGTGGGATCCTTTAATAGAATTAGAAGACACGGGTGAGTTTCTCTAAAAGTGTGGGTTATTAGTGTTAGCGTAATTTAGTTTATCTCCTCACGTTTGACATCTAGTTTTATTCTTTTGTAGGCTGATTCATTACTGCTCTTTTAAATTAAACTTTTAATGTTCTTGTCCATTGGAAATTTATTAAGTATGGACTTTATTAAGAAAAAAAAAAACTCTAATAATATATATCGTGATATACATTTTATATTAATTTATACACGGTTTTTTTTTTTTTTTTTTTTTTTTTTTTTTTTNAAACCATGAATACGAGGTCCCGCACAACTTGAAATTACATTGAGTGGGGTGGTTATAATGTTTTGTATCGACTTTTTTTTTCTGTTTTTTGTTCTAGGCTGCCTTGATATTGAACTTAAAGTAATTCGAAATGTCAGCGAAAATGTATTATTGTGATCCAATTACCACTGTACTACATATTTTTTTTAATATATAACCTTCATTTATATATTACATTCTGTTAAAAATAAATAAAAACATTTTGTAATTTGATAACAATGAATAAGAGAAAATAAATGACATTAATGAGAGTCACATGAGGAGAGGAGGTGACCAGTGACACCACTCTCAAATTGTACTACATATTAAATCATAACGGTTATTTTAAGTGAATATTGTTACATATAAATTTATTTTTATCAAGACGGTGTAATAATATGATGTTAAGAGAAATGAAACTGACATTCGGATTTGTTTATTTACAAAAAACATATATTTTATAAGCATGTGAGATAACATGGTATGAAAAGTTCANGGTGTGAGTGTAATTGGTACACCACCTATAGCGACCCTTTTACCCGTAGGTATGTGCGGGTTATGGTTGCAGTTTGTCTACGGACGTTGAAAATATGATTACTCAAGTAGGTGAGATATAAATAGAGTAGCAAAAAAGGAATTCAAACTTCTTCGAGGTAGGGCCTCTAAAGGTTCAGAATGTACAACTGTTCCAATGTCTTCAAAAACTGTTGTTCAGCGTCGAGGAAGGTCTATAACCTTGCTGTAGCCTTCGCTAATCATTGCCTTGAAATTGGAATGATTGTGTCGCCTGCGATGAGGCGGGCGGTGCTGGTGTCCCCGGTCGAATCCGAAACAATTTACAAAAAATCTATCATGAGAACAACTTTAAACTTCGTAATAACTCTGGAATTCGCTAAATTAGATAAAAATGGAGCACAATTAGGAATACAAAAAATTAAAATAATATAAAAGATATTAATAATAAATCATGCCCTGAAAACGTCAAGGTTTTTTTTGAAAATGGTTGTTATTTAAAAAAATTTTCCCCCATCGATTTTATTCAATATCTTAGCATTTTGTTTTACAATTCAAAACGGTATTCCGAATTTCATAAAAAAAATATAACTTATTGCAGCTTCTTTTGTTTGATTTTGTCTGATTTTGCTCAATAGCAGGTCTCATTTTGCATTTAACAGGTACATGCCGAATTTCTTGAAGAAAAATTCCAAACTAGGCCTTTGACAAGCACATAGGTAGATACACATACGCAAGCACACTCACACAAACATTTTAATTACTGTCATTTTCGATATCAAGTAGGTGGGATCGGTGAAAATAACGAAACAAACAATCTGTCACGAGAACAACCAAAATAACTACATTACTCCGGAATTCACTGATACGAGATCTACGGTGCTGCATTTAAATCAATATTATATTTATGATAATTACTTTTACTCATGTATTTTATCTGAAAAATTATGGAAAATCATTTTAATTAAATAATTATCTTTATATAATGTGCATGTTGTAGTAGATGTTTGAAATAACTGAGTGTAAAACTAGTTCAGATAAGGGAGTGAATAATACGATAATGAAGTCTTATCTGCCACCTTAACTTAGACTGAAGAAGGCTTATAATTAAATAATTACTATTAATTATAATTATTTAGCAGATAAATAATTATTTATGAAACATATGTGTAAGTTAATGCAGTTACTGTAAATGTAACCTAAATTCCTGTTACCGAGATGGTGGCAATACCCCAGCCAAAGCTCTACTGTTTTCACATTTATATAAATTGGCGCATATGATATATATATATATATAATGAGTATTATATATGCGTGTGGGTTCGCATGTTTATTAGTTATTGCACGAGACATATTTTAGACTAAGGAAGAGCTTTGTGAAACGATAGACGTTGGAAGAGGAAATGTCAGAGTGTGGGAGTATCTGAAGTACTTTGTGAGACAAACGTTAGCGAAAGCCGATATCGATTCTGGCCATTAATAGCCGAAGCTATCGATATGAAAAATTTCTTAGCTCTCTCCTGTTTTGTCCCCTGAAATATTTAAGGAGAATTCCTCCCGAGGAAATGTCCAAATCCACCAGGGGAGTGGTATCTCAAAGGCTCAAACGAAGGGAAATTGAATAACTAAAACTATCTTGTGTGAGCTATTGAGGATTGCTATTGCTATTGAGGATTATTGAGGATGTCTATTGCTATTGCTATTGAGGACTGCTATTGAGGATTGCAATTGCTATTGAGGATTGCTATTGCTATTGAGGGACTGCTATTGCTATTGAGGATTGCTATTGCTATTGAGGACTGCTATTGCTATTGCTATTGCTATTGAGGACTGCTATTGAGGAATGCTATTGCTATTGCTATTGCTATTGAGGGACTGCTATTGCTATTGAGGATTGCTATTGCTATTGAGGACTGCTATTGCTATTGCTATTGAGGGACTGCTATTGAGCTATTGCTATTGAGGATTGCTATTTCTATTGAGGATTGCTACTGCTATTGAGGATTGCTATTGATAAATAAAGTTTTAAAAAAATTGTAAGGCATGTATTAAATAAAATTATAATTTTTAGTTACACATTTCCTTTAAGATCGCTCAAAAAGATAAAACTAATTTAATTTAAATTATTTTCAACATTGTTTGTTCTGATATGAACCGAATTGTATACATTTCGCATAGTAAATATAATATATGCCATCTAGTCAGAAAACTAAAACATAATGAATATCTGGGGATTTATACTGATTGTCATTGAATTCTTTAGCACGTTGTCTGTATAACTTCTTCAGAAGAGTCTTTACGGGATGTATCAGGGAGAGAATCAATGAGTGTATTAGTATTTTTATTATATTTTTAGGCCTTAGGAAAACCATGAATACGAGGTCCCGCACAACTTGAAATTACATTCTTAAATATCTATAATAATAAACGTTTTTTTTTTTTTTTTAATTTATTTATTTTTTAAATTAATAGAGTATATATGTTTTAAATTACATTCTAAACTAAGTTTTATCGTTTTTTTTTTCTTTTTCATAATGCTGATAATAATGAAGACTTAAGAATTTAAATTTTCTTCATCCCTCTCGATTCACTTTAGCCATTAACTAACTCATAATGCGGTTTGAGAAAATAAGGTTAAATACCGAAAATAGTTCCATTATTTTAAAAATTGCGGACGTTAAGTTTTAATAAAAATATAAGAATAATTTCTCAAGGCTATCACGTTCATATGGTGCATTATGTAGAAACAGAGCACGAGGAATGCACTGATAAGCCGTTGAATGATAATTTGATAAAAATCAATAGATAATCTGAAATGTCTAAAGCTAGTAAATGTATTTTTTTTTTCAATTAAGCGTTCGTAATATTAAGTTTAAAGTAATGAAGCTAAACATTTTTTTATACAAAAAATATTTTAGGAGTTAAAAAGTGAAATATAAATTTGGACTTTATCTGAATCCTAAATTGTATTGTAATAGTTTACAAGCCACAGTTATTTGTTTATTTTAATGAAATTTAGCTTTTAAATTATTAAAAAAAAATAAATAAATAAAAGCTGAATTCCTCATAGCGAAATCTGACCCGTAGGAGTGAACAAGAAATGGGCAGTTCATATACAAATATTCGTTAGCTATGAAGATTTTTAGTTAAGCCTCACTCCTAAAAGCTCTATAATTTTGGTTCGTTTCCTCACTTTTATGAATATTTAAATTTAACTAAAGGGGAGACATTTTTCATTATAAATTGTCAATTTTGTACGTACACTTTTGGCCTTAGTGCATAAATAACCAATTGATTGTTTATAAAAGAATTTTAAAAGAGCAAATAACGCAACTTTTATTACGAAAAATAAAAGTATTATAAAAGGTAATTTTTTTCGAACAAGATTTTTTGCTTGGTAACTAACAGATGAATGAAAAATTAAGAAGAGATTGTGTCAACTATTTATCAATAAATGCACTATTTATAGATACAAAAAAATTTTTAAGAATGCAGGCTAATAAAATGAAATTCTCGCCAGTATATTTTAGTGAATATTTTGAAGATCATTAAATTTCTTACCTTACATAAGGTGTTTGCTGCTCTATTCAGAATAGAAAATATTGGATAAATCGCAATAAATAACCAGCCTATATGAATAGAAGAAAACCCAGTTGAGCACTGTATATACAAATTACAAAGTATTCTTGAAAACATAGAGGAAATTATTAAAAAAGTAATTAGCCCATAGCAGTCCATTAAAATATCACATATGGTATAAATTGTGCTGTGCAATAATAGAGCATAGTCTGTCTCATTTGTATGAATTATCGAATCACAAAAATAATTTATCAAACGTAAGATTTCGTTGAAGCTATTAAGTAATGAAATCATAATTATAAAACCAATAATGGTAAATATGCATCTGTAATACAGAAAATAAATCGCATGAAAGACAAACCAAAAGGGTAAGAAACAAATTGCACAGATATTCGGATTCAAAAACTCTCTGTGCCATTCCAATTTGACACCAGCAGAATTGACCAAGTCTATAGCTTTTTGTAGATTTATTTTTAATTTAATCAAATAGGATCTTCGAAACAAGAGCCACATACTGGACAATGTTAAAGTAGCGTATATTGAAACACGCTCCACAGACAGAAGAAACGACGCAGTACTCGAATGTGGGTGTCTGTCTAGTCCGATTAAGTACAAACAGACTGACCCGGAAACAGCTAAGGGAATCCAAAAACAGAGCAAGCGGAATTTCACTCGAAAGTTATTGTCCATTGGGAAGACGCCGAACGCTCGTGGGAGCCAAAAAATATTTCTGATCAGCCTGTCCATTGTGATTTCAGCTCCTAGTGGAAGTATCTCCACGTCCATCGTTGTCCAACATATATTGTACAACTAAAGGGAAGTTGTTATTGACGGCCTTTAGCAGTCGTCGTGTTTACTTTAATTTAATCTTTAAATAGATTGGACATTTAATGGAAATTATAATAAATGGAAGAGACTAATCTTCATAAAAGTACTTCATTGCAAAATAGTTGTTTACGTTCTAAAGGACATTTAAATAAGCCACACATATTAATTTTCTATTACTTCAATTTTTCCATTTCAAGAATTCATATACTTTCCTGTTTTCTCATTGAATAGGCAATCAAGTTTCAACGGATGGTTATGTTTCATGTGGTTATTCCAAAAATTATGAATACTTCATTATTGTTCACGTAGACTTCGACGGTCGTCAGAAGTATTTACCGTTTCTGAATGATTTTTCATTCATTCTCTTTTCAGCCCTGAAGAAGCCATCACATGATGTGCGAAAGCTTGGCAAATAACACCAATTTGACACGGTCCAACCCGGAAGAAGAAACGGTAAATACTTCATTATTGTAAACAATTATCCATACTTAAGGCTACTTGAATGATTCAATATTTACATTTAAAATAATTGAAATTCATTTAAACCCCACTATTTTTGGTAATCAGGTAAACCTTCATTCACACAAAAATCACTATATAGAGATCAAATGAATTTGTATTTTAAAATCAAGTACCAAAATTCATTAACTACAGGAAATAACGTAGCGAGATAATTTGTTAAACGTCCATGAAGTAAATTGTAACAAAACAATGGAATAACCATTACATTGCTTGCGTCCATAAAATGAAAACAAGGACACTTGGAAATATCATATTTTTACTGCAGTGTCGAGTTTAGCAGACATTCTTTCGGCATTTATGGTCAAGGATAAATAAGTTTGTCACCTTATGCTTAACACCGACTATGCCGTCCTCCCTTTGTACCTATCGCTTCTCAGCCCCCACCCATCACCTGTCCATCTTAAGATTTCCTAATTTCCAAACCTTACCTCTTAGTCATGAACATTTGATCCAGGTTACAACACGTCCCTTATCGCCTTCGTCATAGATGGGTCTAATTAAGTTTCTACACAATTTGCTATTGTTTTCCTAAGTATTTCATATCACATTACTTTTAGTTAAGTCAATTTTATGTGATAATAATGTAAATTCTTACAATGTAATGTAAACGGTAAAATAAAAATACATTATTAGATGTTTTTGTTCGGGTTCGGCCAAGGTGGATCCAAAAAATACAAAAAAAAAAAAAAAAAGTTTTTTTAAAATTATCTTTTAATGTTTCGGCTTGCATTGTAAACCATCTTCAGGGCTATCATGAAGGCGAGGAGGGGACGTCGTGTCACTAAGATCCCATTTTCATGACTGTCATGAAATTTCGATGTGTTACAAAGATCCCAATTTCATGACTGTTCAGTCATGAAAATGGGATCTTAGTGACACGACGTCCCCTCTCGCCTTCATGATAGCCCTGAAGATGGCTTACAATGTAAGCCGAAACGTTGGTAGATAATTTAAAAAACACACATTTTTTAAAAATTTGGATCTACCTTGACCGAACCCCAACAAATAACACCTAATAAAATTCGCATATATATATATATATTCAAAAATAATGTTCCCGCAATAGAATTTTCATTCATCGAATATTTTCATATAAGGCCATATCATGAAAAACAGTTTTTGAAGTTATCCTAGATAAAGGATTGTCATAGAACTTCTACTTAGATGCGGCCATAGATAGCCACCAAGGCAATGAATTAGAGGAATGTTGGGAATGGATGTAAAAATGGGTGAACCGCGAGGAAATTAAGTCTTGAGCAATCGCTGTATCGAAATCATTATTATGAATGGAAATGTACGCCTGATAGTGAACGCATGTGTTGTATATATTTAATGAGATCTATTGACAATGGTTTCGGACATGAGCCTTCCTGTAAAGCGAGGGGATCTATTGAGTAAGCCGTAAGTAAGGGTTCAGACGACTAGACCTTCTGAATCAGGGATTACTCTTATTAATCTTCATATTTCATTATCTTACGGATGTGACGATGGCTGACAGTAGTTTTAGCTTACCATGTGGCCCTAAGGGAGTCAAGGCTGATTCCGGTTATCCGGATGGGTTCACTTACTCACTTCACTTCACAACTACCAATCTCTTGAAATGCTTCACACAGCCCTTAATGTTCTATTTTCTATTTCTATATCTACAAGGCAACAAAGACCCTAGTGGTCAAAATGCCAAAAGTAAAATATTAAGAAAAAAATATGCTTCAATTGTCATTTTTATAGAAACATCTGTGAATGATTATTATATTTTATTTATTTAAGTGTTGGCTTCTCTTTCAACCACTTAGGGTAATAGAGGAAGGGGTTATTAACAGGTTGCCATCCCGCTTTAAACATATGGTACATGGCTCAGGAAATTTTATTTCTCTAATTTAGAGATCTGGGGTTCCACTTGACTCGCGTGGGGCGAACAAACTAAAATTAAAAGATAAAAACTCAATCGATGACAAGGATTCCTATACATTATTAGATGATTTTAGTTGGGGTTCGGTCAAGGTAGATAAAAAAAATACAAATTTAAAAAAAGTGTATTTAAAAAAAAAAGATTATCTGCCAATCTTTTAATTATCTTGGCAGATAATCTTTTAAAAAAATTCACTTTTTTAAAATTTGTATTTTTTTTTTTTGGATCTACCTTGACCGAACCCCAACTAAAATCATCTAATAGTAATATCTACGGTAAAAAAAAACTCTCCTTTTGGATTCCTATACAGACTCATGAATAGGAACTCCAATTTTATAATAGAAAACAAACTGTTTTTCTACAAGACATTACTACGACCAATCTGGGAACAGTGTAGAAATCTGGGGCGCTGCCAAGCCTTCCAACATCCAAAGAATCCAGTCCTTTCATTCCAAAAATCTCGGAATAATCGCTAATGCTCCCTATTCGTATCCTATACCTCCCTTCACCACAATTTTAAAATCCCTATCGTTCGAGACCTCATTTCTTCCCGCTTCACCCTTTTCCACAGTAAACTGCCATACCATCCTAATCCATAAGCACAGACCATGTGCTCCAACTCCAACCCCAATAACCCTACCCGAACTCTCGAACGAAGATGGCCTCTTCACCTCCTGGGTATATAGTTTGTATTTAATTTGAGAGAGGGTGCCATTGATTCCATTGTCTTCTCCTCTCATTCGATTGTCATTGAATGTTATTTCTCTTGTTCATTTTAATCAAATTAAAAAATGTTTTCATATTAACAGAAATGCAATAAATAAAATGTATTATATATATAAATAACACCAATTTG
>KZ806987.1:1114971-1132848 GCA_000696205.2 Oncopeltus fasciatus
TATATATATATATAGAGAGAGAGAGAGAGAGAGAGAGATAGTGAGAGAGGTAGTCATGTTCACAAAGGAAGGTAAAAGTGTAAGATCTTTTGGTATTTAATGTAACTTATTATTTATTACAATGAAGCCTCAAAAAGCGGTCAACTTATTTTTGCAATCGATCTATTCAAAGATCAAGAAAAATAAATTTCTTAAATAAAGAAAAAGTTAACTTATTGAGTAATAAATTTCAAGATGATACAATTCATAGCGGCGGAAAAGTTGTTTTTACATTAGGATATAATAGATTAACTTTTGGGATTTGTGAGAATCGAACTATATGCATTCCCTAAATGAAATGATAAAAAAATGAAGTAAGTTTTGAACGTAAAATCTAAATATCATAGATATGAAGGACAGTCACATTTTTTTTTTTCTTGAAAAGTATAGTAGTTTAACACAAATACATTTAAGCATTTGCACAATTTTTTTTATTCGTTTTAGGTGAAAGTAGTGGTCTACTTTCCATATTGGTTATGGTCTAATGGCCTTAGCATAAATATAAATTTTTACCTTAGATAAAAAACTGGAAGCACTTCGTAACACACTAAATAAGGGATAAACTGCAATGAAAAACCAAGCAAATCCAAATAGTGAAAATGTGCTTGTAAATTGAAAATAAAGATTACATAGAACTCTTGTGAACTGAGAGGAAATAATAACAAACATTAAAAGTCCATAGTAATGCATTCCATTATCACAGATAGATCGTATTGAATCGAGCAGTAATATGGCACAATCTGTATCGTGTATTTGAAGCAATGCATCATAAAAGCCATGTAATAAGAATAAAAATTCATTGAAACTGTTAACAATAGAAATTAATAAACACATACAAAGGATGGTGAAAATTGCAAATGGGTTTCCAAACAGAGAAACAACCCCACCCCAAAGGATTAGAAAGAAAATAACACCAATATTCAAATTAAAAATTCTTGCACGCCAATTAATCTCGATTCCAGCTGACTCTATGATATCTGATGCTTTCTGAAGTTCCATTTTGATCTTCATCAAACTCGATCTGTAGATCAGTAACCGAACATTCGATAGTACGACAGTAACGAAGGAAGATGTGCGCTCCGCAGACAAGAGATATGATAATATACTGGGACCACGTTCGTGATCCCCTATAATTTCAAACCAACAGAATAATGATCCGAAAATAACATAAATGATCCAGATACTTAGTCTATATGGATCAATTCGAAAATTTTCGTCTGTAGGAACAATACAGAAAAACCGTGGAAGGCAAAAAACATTTCTGAACACCTTATCTAAATCCTTCCCATCTCTAGACAGAGATATTACCACATCCATCTAGATGGAAAATTTGACTTTTAACTAATTAATAATAACTGGCAATAATTCAAGACGAAGCCATGACATTGTTTTCACTATCCAGTGTAATAATATTAGGGTATTAGTATTAGGGGGATTGTAATACAAATGAGTGTTCTAATCAATTTATTTCAACGTCGAAATGCCTCATGGACTCTATTTATATAGATATTTTCTTCGCGGCCTACAATAATAAAATGACATTTCAATGTGATACATAATCAATAAACATTATTGTGATAAATTTATAACATAGAAGTTTCATTAATCATTAATGCTTGCTCTAAACTACCCGCTGAGAAAGTTTGGAGGGAGCATTCACCCTTTGTATTACACTCATAAATATCTTCTTTAATAATGATTTTTGTGAAATGTTAAAGAAATTTTTGCAGAGAATTTGTTGGGCTTCAGTCATGATTGATAAGAAATTTTTTTTTTTTTTTTTTTTATAAATAAGAGTATTTTTTGTTATATGCTGATGTTTTTGCTTACATTGTAAGCCATCTTCAGGCGAGATGGAACGTGTTGTCACCTGGATCAAGTCTTCATGACTGACAGACACAGATATTGAAAAGTAACTTCCTAATATTATTTTTACATAAAAATTTCTTTCAATACTATTAAAAACGAATATGTTATGATTACAAATTTTAGTTTTACACTTTACCACCCTCTTCCCACTCAGATATCTGCGAAAAATGAATTCCTTCATGAATGGAAAGCGTTAAGTACCAAAATCGGCGTTTTTGTCTGTTTGTTTTTTTTGTGCTTTTGTACCGAAATATAACTTTGTTAGAATTTCAAATGTAAGATATTTATTCAAATGGAGTTTTTGACCAAAGAGATTATTAGTAGATGTTTTTTTGTTGGGGTACCCAACAAAAAAACATCTACTTGTAAGATATTATGTCTTATAGAGCTAATAATTTTAATTAGCCATGTGGATTACAATAGTTTATTATTTTAAAATGAACTAAAACTAATCTTCGATTTTGCCAAGTAAAATAGCTATGCAAAGATAAATATTAACTGAGTGAAGTTTTTAATATGTGTATTTTTATACAAAAATTACTTTGATAGTGAAAATATAAATCATCAGACTAAGAAGCTTATGAGTTCTTACCTTAGAAATAATTTTGGAAGCACTTTGTAATATAGCCAAAATAGGATATACTGCCATAAGAAACCAGACTAAATCAATGAAAAAGAAAGGATTAACATATTGGATGTAAATGTTGGTTAGAACTCTTGTAAACATGGAAGAAACTATTAGAACTACTATCAGGCCATAGCAGTTCATTATGTTATTACAGATTAATTGTATTTTATCAAGCAATGGTATTACAAGATCAAAATCATACATTTGAAATAATACATCACAAAAAACGTTTAATAAGTTTAAAAGTTTGTTAAAACTGTTTACAATAGAGATCAATAAACTCATTAAAAATAAAGTAAATGTTGCAATCGGTAGAAAAACATTAATTGCAGCCCAAAATATTAGGAAGCAAATAACAAAACAATTCAAATTGAAAACCTCTTCATGCACTGTAATGTCAATTCCAGCTGAATTGATTAATTCTACAGTTTTTAGAACTTCCATTTTGATCTCGAACAAATTTGACCTATGGACTAATAACCAAATGGTTGAAAATGATACAGTACCGAACAAAGAGATGAGCTCAGTGTAAACGAGACACTCTTTGGTCCTATACCCATATTCTGGGGTACTTAATGTCATTAGGAAACAGAAAAATAAACCAAAAGTAGTAAACAATAACCATAAACAGAGCTGACAAAACTTCACTTGAAAGTTTCCATCCATTGGAAATATGCAAAACACTCTTGGAAGCCAAAAAATGTTTTTGATAAACTTATTAATCTGGTTTTCATTCTCCAGAGGTGATAATACTACCTCCATCTCAGCAGAAAGGTGGCTTAGCTTTCACTTACAAGAATATATTGACAGTTACAGTTTATGAAGCCCTGCTAATATTATCATTATTCATGGGATAATGAAGAATGAAGTGTGAGAGGGATTTGTAATATACTTGAGTGTTCTAATCCATTAAACAGAAAGTCAAAACAAATTAATAAATGGGTTTTATAAAATATACTCTCTTCTATGGTTGAGAAAAACAAAAAATTAGTTAATATTAGATGATTTTAGTTGGGGTTTGGTCAAGGTAGATCCAAAAAAAAATACAAATTTAAAAAAAGTATATTTTTAAATTTTTTTTTTTTTTGGATCTACCTTGACCGAACCCCAACTAAAATCATCTAATAATAATATCTACGGTCAAAAAAACTCTCCTTTTAAAAATTAGTTAATTTTTACCGACATTTTCAAAACTATTTATTTCTTTAATCAGGGCTATCCTAGAACAACCATACTATAGAAGGCTACAAAATTTCACTTAAACCATTCTTTTAGGTACAAGCTATTAGTCATATAAGTACTTACAAAAAATTAAGAAACAATACAAAATTATAAACAATAAAAAATAAATCATTGATTTAAAAGTATATAATAACTAAATAATGTTGAGAGCATAAATTAAATTGATTAATTATCGGCAGGCAAAATTGGCACAATTGTTATTATGCGATGGATAAGTCTAATCCGAGGAATCCTATATATAAGATGTCTATGGGTGAAGTCAGCTCATCTATAACTTTGTGCAACTTGAAGAAAGACAAAGGTGAATACAAATTTGGCTTAGAAGAAATCACAGAGGCCTTATTGGATAATTTTTTCCTATGATAACCTCCTGAAAGATAATAGGAGCTAAAAGATAATACAGGAGATGTTGACACAGTGGATGACTTATTATTTACAAAGGATGAAATACTTGACTGTTTCAATACTTTTAAATGCAAGGCTCCCCACCTATAATGATTTTATAGGCATAAATTTTAAGAAGCGGAATGGAATATGACCCTAAATATTGAAGACTCGTTCAATATGTCATTAACACAGATTTAGGCTAATTGAAGACCCGAATTGTGCATGAGACACTAGGACCTAAACCCACGGATATGGTGCATTATAAAGGCTATAAATTTGGTCACTACACGGGTTCCTCTGCTAAGATAGCAAATATTCTCCTCATTATAAGATTGGTTCACAAATAATCCAATGAATAAGAATATATTAAATCTGTTCACTTTATTAACTTCTAATGTTGTCAGTCACTATCGGCCACTTATTATTTCTTGTCCTTCTTGTTTGACAGAAAAGAGTATAAAGGAGATAACTAGTTTAGAAAAGAATTATATATATAGCAACAAAAACATTACATCATGATTTAGCAGTACTTACATTTCCAAAATCACTTTTACAACAGTGTAAAAGTGAAAATCTTTAGAACATTACAAATTCCAATACTCGAATAATCTATTAATGTTCAATTAATATCCAGACTGAGCTGCATGATAGCTTTATTACCCGGTTCACGCCCACCATCAACTATATCCAACCACTCAACTCCCCTCACCACTGTCTCAAAAATGAGAGAATTGAAGGATATTAATCAAGAAGAGTTAGGAAAATTGCATTGCATAATTTGATTCTCTGGTTTCTTAGATGTATCTGGGCAATGTTATATATTACATAAAAAATATGCATGCTTTTTAATAAGCATAGGAGCTTTTAATTGAGAAAAATGTGCTAAAACATAAGGTAAATTAGGAATAAAATTAAGCAATAATTACAAAAATCATATAATTTGAATCTTTAATAACATAATTTATGTTAACAACTTGATCAAATATGAAAAACAAAAGATAAATAAATTGAATTTTATACTTACAATAACTTGTTATAAACTTATGTACAATTATGTACAATGATCAATACAAATGCTTACAATGTACAGCCATACTGCAGATATTTAATAGAAGATTTAGGTGAATTTTTGTTTTTAGATCCCATGTTAAATCATGACTGGATAATGTCAGAGAAGTAAGTAATGGCAGTAAGGTTAATAATGTCAACTAAGTAAGGCATTAAATAAGCAGGAATTGTAGATATTGATAAAAGTGTACTTGGGCTAATAAATAAAGCAACAACTAGTTCAAATAAATGATGTTCTAATCATAAATTTAAATAAGAAATTGTTATTGTGGGGCCATAAGGGATTAATTTAAAATTGTAATTCAAATATAAATAAAAAGTTTACAGTGGTATCATTATGCACTGCATCATTATCAGCTTAAGCCCTTAAATCGGGCTTCTTCAAAAACTAAAAACAAAATATAATTGTTGTTATGTTCTAGATTTCAAGTAAGGGCTAAGTCTCTGATAACTCTTTTTCCTTGTATAAAGGAAAATTTGGAGAACATACAGTTAAATATAAACTAATCAAGTGATACAGTTAAGATATGCTAAGATATCAGCAAGATACGATAGAAAATATCTAACTTTTTGGTAAAGTAATGTAAATAAAACGAAAGAGAAAGGTAGATGTAACGCACTATTACCATAAAATGTGAAAAAAATTTACACTTATATTAAGTAATGCTATATACATTTTAAATGATGGGAAAGGCAACTTATCAAGTAATCCTTTTGAAACATATTCTTTTGTTTTTGTTTGGTTTATATGACAGAATTATAAATATAAGATGGAGGTGTAATATTGATTTCCATAACTTAATTGATTTCTAAAGATTACTAATTCCAGTACAGTAAAAGCTTTAAGAGATTTATGGAAAAGGACAGAACACAAAACTGGAAAAAGAGAATTTATATTTGATCTACTGGAAACACTACAAAACAAAATAAAGAAGAGAAATAAATATTAAGAAAAGAGAGAAAAGAATTTTAAGAAATGATTGTTAAACCAAAAACATAAAAAAATAGTAACAATTATAAGTGCCAAAGGAAAGGTAATTTATTCTATTGTTAAGAATTTTGGGAAATAAAATTATTCTTAAAAATGAACTTAAGTATTTCATTAAAAAAAAAAACATATAAAAAAAATGTATTTTGAAAAAATAACCAATACAACCAATAATGTGATTAAATTAATGTTTAGAAAAAACACTAAATTTTTGAGTAGTATAGTTATACTATTTCTCATAATTATATAAATTATTTATCTTAATATTAATGTTACATGCGTGTGTATAATACTTATAACAGTTGAAATATAGTTTGAAGATTTTTTTTTAAATAAGTAAAATGGTATTTAGAGCAATACATTTTCTAAAGATATTAAAGTTTAAGGAAAAGTTAATGCTACTAGCAGTATTTTAAATAAAAAGATATTCCCTATAAATGCTTTGTATTATTTCTCTAAGGAAATAGAGTCATAATATGCCTTATAAAGATGTCTATATATATATATATTNATGTTTTAAACTTATAATAAATTTTATTTAAATTTGTTAAATATCCAACAAGTACCAAAACAGATTTACTATAGAATGTACAAATCCAAATAACAATGACAATTACATAACACTTATGTAATTTGAGGAAGGAACAAATATTATAATATATATCTGTAAATTTGGAGTTAAGTGTCATATCTACATATTTAAAGTCCATTATTTTAGTTAAATCTACAAATTCAACAATTAGGTCACTGGTAATCTAAAAAGCTAAATTTCTACTAAAGGCAATAAAGTCATTGTTTATCTTAGAATGCATTGATAAGCATTATTTGTTAACCTAGAGAAATTTCAAATACATTTAAAATGGACGACTGATTTCCCTAATTAAAATTACTCAAATTCAAGGAAATCCTAGATATACTTATATAAAAATAAATACGTTTATTAATACCATTGTCAATGACTGTCATTAAACATTAATTAATATTGGCATATGTTTCAAGCAACATTCTTATAAGTAATATATTCTATATAATGTTTATGAACTAAACATTGAATAGCATTGTATTGCAAAAATATAATGATAATTAGATTCATTCACCGTCAAATTAATTTTTTTCTGAATTTGTTAATTTCAATATCTGCTCACAGACTTTCTTATAACACCATGAATCTCCCTTCAATCTCTTTCTCTTGATTCCAATAACTGGTTCCAGTTCATTGCCTGTTGTTTGAATATAACATATTTCCAGCTCAAAAGACAATTTGCAATCCTTGTCAGATTTGATCATTTTTCCTTTTATAGTGTACCTAAAATATGAAAATGACACTTATTATTTTTTAGCTTTAATATAAATTGAAAAATTAATAAATCATACTTTAAAAGAATAAATAAAGACTAAATGAAATATGCTTTCATTACAAATGAGAAAAATAACTTATTTTAAGGGAACAAAATTCTTATATTGCACAATTAGATTTAAAATTTAGCCATTTCCTAAAATTTAAGCAAACTTACCCTTTGTTTTTACACTCAATTCCTATTTCAGTTAGAGCCCTCTTTAACTCCTCAACAGCTTTATCCGGCTCTTTGAAGGAAGTCGTAGAAACATTGCACAATCCCTAAAAATAATTAATTTGTTTGAAATATATAAATATTTTTCCAAGCAGCTAATAAATAATTTTTCAGAAATTTGAAGATACTAGGGGTCATAAGAGGATAATGTGGATTTTGTAAATGATAATGAAGCAAATTATAGGATATGGAATATTTACATGGTGAAAAGGCCAGCAGGACAGGAAAGTATGAAGGCAGTTAGCATGAGCAGGAGATTATGTGCCAAAAGATGTTAAGGTTAGTAGAATCAACACTGACAGCAGACATAAAAATGATGTCCTTCAAGAGTATCTCATGGCTCATATATAGTAGAGCTACAGCCACATATCTGATATCTTCATAATCTCACTTAATGTAAGTGAAGGAACAAAATTGCAGAAAAGGCTATGTAAATATTAAGTATTTGTCCCTAAGATGGCATGCATAATAGAAGAAGGAGGAAATAGGAAAGGATACTATAATAAATAGGTTTAAGATAAGCTGTGAAGAGGTTATACCTGAGATAGAGGAAAAATTGAATGAAATTACTCTGTTTAACAGATGGGTCAAGAAAATAAGCTATTTCCAAATTTTATTTTATTCCAAGCTTCCGGTACTTCCAAAATTGAAACACAAGAAACTATACTGCTAGACAAGAATGTGACTGTTCAAGCTGAGCTTCATGTAATTTAAAAATGTATGCAAAGAAAAGAGTAAAATGATGCAAATGATGAGGAGTATCTAAAGGAGCCAAAATACTCAGGAGACAAGAAGGAATTGACCATAAAGTGGATAAAAGGATATGCAGAGATTGAAGGAAACAAGAGAGCAGACGAGCAGGAGAGAAACTAATGCCAGTTTCTAAGCATAAGATAAGGATGGACATCAAGAATTGAATAAAATAGAAAACAGAGGAAGTATGAAGAAGGGGACGGAATTGTAAACAATAAAAAAAATTTATAAGAAGAAAAATAGAATTCCTTCTGGTACTTACAAAAAAAAGGTGCATGGGTGTTAGGATAAGGAAGGGATGCCATGGGGATAGGAACACAAGTTCATGGTCCACAAGTTACAGAAGAGGAACTCACTGACTAAAATAATAATTCATTTTTAAAAATAAATTTTAAAGTATATATTATTAAGTATTTTTCTTAGATTATATTAGTTGTTTTCTAATATTTTTAAAAACATGGTTTACAAGTGATGTATGTAATTGTTTCCATTCTTGTTTCCTTCAATTCCATTCATTTAATTATGTTGAATTCCAATTTCAATTACTGACAAGAGTCACAGGCTTTATAAAATGTTAGAGAATCAAATTTTTAAATAACGTATTCAATTTTATTTTATGACAGTTCATCTCAAATTAATAACACCAGGGCTATCAATTTCAGATGGTTCAGAAATATAGATACAAGGTCACTTTCTTATGATACTCATAGACCTGTCTTAAGAGATAAGTCAATACTCAGAACGGCATTGGGATAGTCAAGGTCCTTCAAGATCTACAAGTATCATGGTAGTGGTCGACATAGATTTAACAGGGTTCCATTAGATGTTAGCAAACTCTGACTTACTCAGAAGTATGATGATTGATGACAGGTTTATTATATGATGATTTACTTAACATGTACATAACAAGTACAATTTATTAATTCAGTTATAAGCGGTGATAAATAAATCATCACTCATTTAATTTTTGATTAATTGGCTTATTAGTAATACTTTAATTCAATTAATTAAACAAGTCAACTATTAGTAATTTTAAGATGGTTTAGAAGTATAGCATAAAATAATTCTAATTATGATATATTGAAGGGGCTTTTAAGGGGGAAAAAGTAGAAAAATCAGTTAGGCAAATGTTTTAAACTTATAATAAATTTTATTTAAATTTGTTAAATATCCAACAAGTACCAAAACAGATTTACTATAGAATGTACAAATCCAAATAACAATGACAATTACATAACACTTATGTAATTTGAGGAAGGAACAAATATTATATTATTATTATCCAATCCCTAACTAAGAATTTCATTTTAATTAATAGAAATAAAATAAATTTTAAAATATTAGTAAATTTATTTACAAAATGGATATATATTTTTTAATTTACAAATGGTTACCCACAAAAAAGTTCCATTTAGCATACAAGTTTATGTGAATACAGTGTACAATTAACTAAAACCTTTATTAAGAGGTCCCTTTTGACCAACAGCTGTCTTAACGCTCAATTCCTTATAAAATTATCATAAATAATGGGGAAGTAGTTTTACTTTATTAATTAAAACTAAAAGATGTACTTCATTTTCATAACAAGCTGATAAATAAGAAAATTAAATGCATTAGCATCATGAGAGATTAATGACTAGGTATTACAAATATTTCCTCAGAGAAAATGAATTGATAACAAATGAGTTGTTAGAATTCGAGGAACTAGCATGCCACTGCTTTATGTGGTAAAAACTACATATAATTAGTATTTAAAGCCAGTGAGGAATGAAAACAATTTTTTTTTTAATTTTATAAGTTTGAATTACTGTAATAGTTCTAATAATCTAATAGGTATTATAATTTAAAAATTACAAAATTTAAAAATTTAATAATGATTGGATATTCTATTCTGAAAAAAAGTACTGATCATAATTTTATTGTTAAATATTAAATCATTTTACCTTAAAAATTAAAGTAAATCTAAAATTTAGAAGTAAACTAATACAGTAAATTAAANTTAAATAAATACTAATTTTTTTTATTATTTGTTTTTAAGGGGAGTTAAAATAATTTATTTTTATATAATGAATTTCTGATAACTTAAGAAATAACTAAATGAAACATTTTTAAATATTAAAACAGCCATTAATTTTCATATATGCTATCACAGTCAAAGTTAATCTGAAAATAGACAAACTATTTTCAACAAAGTAAATCATTCACTCACAAAAGTTAAAAAAAAAAATTTTTTTTTAAAGAACAGATTAAATATTTCATAAAATCTTCCTATTAGTATTCTATTTATATTTATGTAGAAGAACCAAACAAATGTTTTTAATAAGAGTAAAGAATTTAAATAAAAAAATATTAATGGTTAATTCAGACAATAAAGAGGAAAGAACCTTGGATGGAAAAACATTTGGTTGAAGCACATCCGTTTGGAAGTTACGTTTTCTAGGAGTGATTACTTGCCGGACCCTATTCAGCTTTCTCTCAATACTGCACAAGAGCTTGCTTCCTGGCGTAGAACCTGAATTTGATGGTGTTGATGGTGATCTGAAAAGATAACAGAGGCTTAATTAGAAATAAGTAAATTATATCATCCGATCTTATATTAAAAATTAAGCAACTCTATAAGTATCATTTGACAGAGTTTATCACTTAGTTGTACAGCAAATCTGGGAAGTAGAAAATAAATGCATATCATTAGTGAAAAAACTAATATCATGAGACTAGAATTATTAGTGAATACATATACCCTATATAATAGTGTATCAGACAGATATACAAGAAAAAAACTGTCAAGTTAAGGGGTTTTAAAAATTTATTGGTCATAGAAAAAGTACTTAGCCAAATTGAAGATGAAATGAGGATATATTAACTTGGTTAACATATTTCTCAAGGCATTAATGATCAGAAAAATTAACAAAAACTAAATTAAATTATTAAATTGATTCTTTAAGTCAAAAATAACTATATACTGGTTAATCAGTAATTACAAATTCCTCCAATCAACTTAAGGCACTTCATTTTGCTATTTTTTTTTTTTTTTTTAATATTTTGTAAAGTTGTTAATTCTATAAATTAATTATTCAAATACACCTAAAAACTTACTGAGAAGCTGGGTCTGTCTGAATTTTTATTCTCTTACCAGGAGTCATCTTCATAGCTACTGAAATTTAAAAAAAAAGAATTTAAATAAAAAATAGATACATGCTCATTAATTATAGTATACATTTCTTTATCGGTTCAGCAATTGTTCAACCTAATAAATTACTATAATATATCTTATTTTATGCCATCTTTTTACAATAAATGATTAAAATATATTGAAGATAAAAAATTGAAATGGCTAAGGCCTGAAGACGTGATAAATGATTAACTATTGTCTTAAATAAAATATTCAAGCAGACCAGTTGCTGTCCTATGCTTATCCTGCATTTAAAATTAATTATAAAATGAATTGCACCTCTTAAATCAGAGGGAAGTAATGGGTGTCCCCATTGGCACCTGAATTGTTTTAACTCAATATGTCAGAAATATACATCAGAATTCCACTTATAAGAGGCAAGCCCTGAAGGGGATTACAGATTAGCTTGGTTTAATGGACTTAATAATAATTTTTTAATTTCAAACAGAGAGTTTTTGACCATAGAGATTATAAGTAGAGAATTTGTTGGGGTTCAGTCAAGGTTGAACCAAATAAAAATAAAATTTAAAGAAATGCATACTTTATTATTAGCCGACATTTTGGCTTACACTGTAAGTCATCTTCAGAGCTATCACGAAGGCGAGATGGAACTAATCTCAGAATTTCATGTCAGTCATGAAGATTTGATCCAGGTGACAATATGTTCCCTTTTGCCTTCATGATAGCCCTGAAGATGGGTTACAATGTAAGTGGGCAGACAATAAAAAAAATACATAAATATTATTTTTTTGTGGTATTTAATCCCACATAAACTTTATAAATTTTTAGTGCAAGGGAACAGAATAAAAAATCTAACTGTCCCATTCAGGACAGGACCTCAGAGGTTAGACTCTCGACACTAGTGCGGGGAATTTAATAACTTATCAGACTTGTCTTGGTAGCGTAAATGGAAAACGCACCGGCCTGGATAGCAGGAGACCCAGGTTCGTGTCCTGGCTAGGACAGTTAGATTTTTTATTCTGTTCCCTTGCACTAAAAATTGTTGAATAAAAAATACATTTCTTTAAATTTTATTTTATTTAGATCAATCTTGACTTCAAGCTCTTTCATTCAAAGAGCATCAATCATCTTAATCAAAGTCATTAATTATAAACTTATTACTCGATATGAAAGAAAAAAAAAACTTTTTTCCTTTGAGAATATTCTGATTAATAATAATAGAAACTGATTTTTTACTTAACCCTGATTCCTTGCTGGTGGTTTGTGTTAATTTCATAAGAAATCTATAGGTGAACTTAGGTTTTTATTTTCTTGTGAATGCAAATCTCAGAATACATGGTTTATATATATATATATATATATATATATATATANATATATATATATATAAAGTAAAGAAAATTTGTTAAAATCAGTTTTTCAATTCTAAGATATCATGTAGTCTATAAGACTTAAATAGCTTGTTTTAAAATATTCATACTTTGCTAGAAATCTAATACCATCAAAAGTTCAAAGTTCAAGAGAAAATAGGTTGTTATGTGCAACTAATCTATCATAATTTTTTTCCAGATAATTAAAAAAAAAAAAATACTGTCAAATAGATATATTAAATAATATTCGCATTTAAAAAACTCACAGCACATATCTAGCCTTTATAAACTCAGCACTTAATCAAAGTATACTTACTTGGAGAAGCAATATCATCAGTGTGGCATCTCTTTCGTTTGTTGCGAATAGGAGTCTTAGGTATATCAATAGGTATCTCTGTAATTAAAATAGGAAAAATTAAAATAAATTATTCACCAATATGTAAAAAATTATTCAAGTAATATTTAAATTGAAATGAATACTTAAATGAAATATACAATACTTGTTGAGGAGATATGATGAACATTTAGTCAGATACCAGATATGGGAAACAATATAGTAATAAGAAAGCAAATCTGCCTACGAAAATAAACCAAGTACAGTACCAAGTTACCAGAGGAAGAAAACAAAGACACAGTGAATGTCACTAAACAAATATTAATCAGTAAATTAATAAGCAACCATATGACCCAAATGTCAATAACTATTAAAGTGTGGGGTATATAAAAAAGAAAATGATCAATAATTGATCAAAACCTATTAAAAAACAAAGGCTACTTATCTAAAAAAGATTATCACCACATTAGGATTGACTTAAACTCCTTATGGGAACAAGAAAGAAAAAGAGGAATACTTAAAATAGAAAACACATAAAGCAAAACAAAAAAAAAATTTTCACACAAAAACTTCGTAAGTTTTGTAAGTTACTTAACACCATTGTTTTTTTTAGTAATTATGCTTAAAATAAATATGGCAAGCCTATCAATTAATGCTCTAATTTTATGAATAATTAAGTAAATCCTAAAAAAATTTTTTTAAGTCCCAAAATTTGTTGTTTTCAGAAAATAGTTAAAACTGCTAAAATATTTCAATTTTATGAGGAGGGGATTGAATTTGGTCTTGGCAGCTGAAGAATTAAAAACTAATTTGTAGCCAAAAAAGTTTTCATTTTAGCCAATGTTTCAGCCTAAACTTCAGGCTTTCACCAGAGCAAATAGGGTGATGGAAGAGAGAGACTCCTGGTCAACAATAACTAAATCATGACGCAGTAAATGTTACAGGATGAATTTATCATAAAATTATTTTAAACCTATTACATTCTATTTTCGGTTGACTTTTTGGATCTTTTGCTGCCTCATGTGACACTTATGTGTGCTTAGCTAGATCGCAGATATGCCTTATGCTTATTCAGATATGGGATTATGTAATTTTTCCAGAAGCAGCCTGCTCAGTCTTGCTTCCTAACCCCCACTAACCTAAGAGAACCTGGGGTTTACTCTCTTAGATGAGTGACCTAAAGTCTGGAGGACTTTATAAATCTATGGGCCATCACCCTATTTCATAACTAAATTTTTAAAAATTTTTTCCCTATTAAAGAAAATAGATCGTGGATCGAAACAAGTAGTAATACTATGGTGCAAGACATTGGACTATATGGTGAATGAGGCAGAACTTCGAATCCATGGAGTTCTTTAAACTTTTCTTTGGCTCAATAGGAAGTGTGGGAACGAGCATGATGCAGTTGGAATAAAACTCATTAACAATTAAAACTAACAACTTCGTTTACAATTTTCCAGTTGTTTGAATTCATAAAGCTTAAATAAGAAAAAAATTTATAATGAATAACACTCTCAATATTTCCAAAACAATGTGAATTCAAATTCCAAAAACATAAAGCGTGGAATTTTTTAAAAAATTGCCTCTTGCAGCAACCGGAAAAGCTGATGTACCCTGATCCATGCATTACATAAAAGTATTCAGATTTAAGGTTGGATTTAGGATGAAACCTACTTTTCATCACAGGTAACTAACTTGATGTAAAATCTCATATCAGAAGGGGCCTTCAACCAATTTTCACAAATTTCTAACCTTCTAGCTGATAGTTGAGGAGTAAGTTTGTTTCCTTACAGAGATATGTCGACAAACTCTATCTTGCAAGTTTACAAGTACTTGTGAATGGATGGGACTCGACAGTTTCCTGCCAGACTTCATGAATATCCATGATCTGGTCACCCAGAGCCCTTCTTCCTTTCAAATAACACATCTCCACTGCTAAATTTTCAGACCAAAATCGCACAGTGCGCTGGTCTGAAAAATTAATTTAAAAAAGAAGTTCAATAAAAATAACCATAGTCATAAATTCATTGAATGGATACAGTGATTAGATTAGTGATTAAATGCAGATTATGGATTAGTTATTAATAAACATCACATAATAAAATAATGGTTTATTTACAAAAAAGAAGGATCGATATGGAGTGGAAAACTAAAGGAAAAAATAAGTATTACTAAAGCTATTTAGAATGAAGACTAAGTTTTACTCAAGCAGAATATATTAAACAAATGGACAATAAATAGAAAAGTGTAACTAAAATTAATGAATAATTGAATAATTAAAATTAACCAAGAATGCTTCTGAATATTAAAAAAATGTCAATAGATTATTGATAAAAACATATTTAAATGAATAGACAGAAATCTGTAAGGTTTAGCACATTTTACATCTTCATACAAATTGATTAAGCTTCCTCCAAGAAATTTTTTAGAACAACTATAAACAAAAGCATTTTGATCAAGATATTGCAAAATCTATTAATTGAACAATTATCCTAACTTTTAAAAAGAAAACAACCCTCTTTCTTTACAACTGTGAATTTTCATAATTCTCTATAATGCATTACCCTGAATCAATTAATATAATATGTGAATGATTATAATCACTCCAATCAGGCGAAATTTAGACTTTTCAGTAGTGTCATTAGAAGAAGACTGAAATACTGAATAAGAAATTAGTAAAGATGAGGATGGAAAAATTAATTGTCAGCAAGGAAGTCACTTTGAGGAATTTATAAACTCAATCACCAGACAGGAGCCAGGAATCTAACCATGAATTACATACTGGACACAATTCATCGGCTAAAAATATTATCGCACCAGAAGATGATGACATACTTCCCAAACTCTTCAAGAATCAACATGAAGATATTTCACATTTTAATCTTAACCATCTGTGAGAAAAAAAAAAAAAAAAAAAAAAAAGGCTGTTTTATATCCTGTTTACAAAAAGAGTCTTTATTTCTCTCTTTATTTATCTTATATTTTCCTGTTATTATCTCCAACCCTCAGCAGAGAATCTTACACTATAAACACAGACTGCTTTTCAGAAGTAGACCATTGTGTCAATATGTGGAATGAAAATCCTATTTAGCATTAATTTAGTCTTTTACAGCCAATTAAAATATCTTATCATGAACCTCAGAATTTCCCACAATTCTTGCCTATGAAATGGTGAGGATTTGAATTTTAGAAGCACTCAAAAGAGGAAAGAAAAAATAGTGAAAAAAAATAAGGCCAAATAAATATTTATTTTAAAATTGCAATAATTAATATATTTGCCTCTCCCCTTCTCCATTCAAAATAAATAAATAAATCGGTGTCTATGACAAATTTAAAAGCACTTCTGTTAGAAATTTGAAGACTAAATAAAATAAACTATTATTTTTTAATGATTGTAATAAAAGATTTTTTATGCTTACCTAAACCATCAGAACCCTTATTATTCATAGCTTCTTTCAGCAAATTGTATGTACAATGCCCTGGGCTATCAATCAATTTAGTTGGTGTATGATTTTCTTTAATCATTTCATGGATAGATGAAGGAATTCTCTGAAATAATAAAAATGATTAACAGAAGTAAATAAAAACAATAAAACAGTCCTCAAAAAGCTGAATTTATGGCACTTGGATATGACAGAAAATATCATTCAAGAAATATTTTAAGCATTCATACACACGTTTATTTATTCATTTTATTAAAACTATTATTCCAATTCATGAACACATTGGAAGAAATTTTAAGGATTCTTAAGCACCACAAAATAAGGAGCATGTTCTCTAAATTGAGCACGCAAACACGGGAGTGCACAAACACATATGCGCACACACACACAAACATTTGCAAAGGTTTGCCTCTCCTTTTGGCTCTATGAGCCTTACATTTAAAATGCACCTTTTATGGAGTAATTTATTCAATGTGCCTTTCAAATACATCATGCAATTTATACTTTCTTGCTTTTTTATCCAGAACATTCATATTAAGATCGTCAGTTAATAATACAGTAACCAAAATAATACAGTAACAGAAACCAAATTTCTTGTTTACAAATAATTTTTTAGAATAATGAATTTACTAATCTCTTAATTAGCAAACCATGATCTCCCTATCAGATTGGCAAAAAATTCAGGCAATTTATGATTCAGTATTTATACCCCAAGCTGACAATAGTAAGTTCCTTGTCATATAATTTACTTTACTTATTTCTTAACTTTTAGCAAAAATCAAATATCATATATTATAAACACATTAAAAACAAAAAAGGTTGAGATAACACTTATTCAGATTAATGGTAATATAAGATATATGAAAGATAAGAACAACAACAATTGCAAGTAAAATGAAGTTAAAAATGTAAAGGTTTATTTGTTAATTTGTCAAAATTTTGGTTATATTGTCAATTTATTATTCAGTATTAAAATAATGTAAGTACACGATTACTTATTATGTGGAAAAATAGATATGACTCCTTATAACATATATATTATATTTATTACA